>CM039614.1:49462873-49580375 GCA_022457205.1 Saccharum spontaneum | reverse complement strand
TACTCTTTTATCCCGAGAACAGAGGCGCGCGTTTGGGCCACTCCCTCCAATGTTGCGGTCGCCCAAATCCCGTGAAGCTACCACTTGGATTCGGAAGAATGGCTTGATCTTTTTGCTTTAAGGTTAGTAACCAGCCTCCATTCCTTCGATTTTGTTGCTTAATTAGCTTTGTTTTGATGGCTTATAATGCTTGATTCTCATTCTTATTTCTCCATTCTTCTACAGAGCACTTTTCTAATTCATGGCTATAATGCATTGTTAGTATGTGATGTTATAATTGGTTCTTAGGAGTAGAGTAGATTCTTTACAATGTTGATGAGCAAATTAACCCTTGTGTCACCAAACAATGCATTGTTTGAGCAGTAGTGGCGGATCTAAGGGGGGTGGGTGGGCTCCAGCCCCCTAATGACTTGATTTACTACTAGAAACAATGCATTGTTCATGATAATGTCTCCAATTTTTAGTATTTATTTAAATTAATGTCTCTATTTTTATGTGGCATGGAGTAGTAATATATTGTTCTACAATATTGTGCAATAATTAATTTTTATGGGGCTGCGATTTTTAATTTATATGGGCATTGTTTGGAGCTACATTGTTATTCATGATCATGTCTCCAAATTTAGTCTTTTGTTAAATTAGTGTCTCCATTTTTATGTTGCATGGAGTAGAATAATTGTTCTTCAATATTGTGCAATAATTGTTTCTTATTAAAACTTTCCTATGTTTCCTCTGCCCGGCCCATTTTACCTGTGCAGACATGGATCGAGGGTGGATGTACGATCTGTCATGTACAGACCAACGGTACTTGACGGGCATCGACGATTTCATCAAGCTCGCTAGAGCCAATGCTGGGGACTCACAGCCTGTATTCTGTCCATGCAAAGATTGCAAGAATACGAGAAAATGGGGCGACGTGGAGCATATACGATTGCACTTGATTACCAGGGGGTTCATGAGAGACTACACGATTTGGACTTTGCATGGGGAGGTTGGTCAAAATGTTGCACAAGAAAACAATGATGATGTGCCTATTGATGATGACCAATGCCTAGACGCATTTCTACCTATTGATGATGACCAATGCTACACAGTACCTGTGCCTACCAACGATAATGTGTTTAGGAATACATTAGTGGACGACACAGAGGAAAATGATGGCATTTCACAGTTTCTTCATGATGTGCATGGCGGATTCCTTAGTGCTACACAGTTGAAGAAACTGGAGATCATGAGAAAGGATGCAAAAACACCATTGTATCCGACCTGCCCAATAAGCAAACTGGAAGCCAACATCATGCTATTAGAGTTCAAATCAACGAATGGATTGAGTGATAAAGGCTTCGATAGCTTGTTAGGTATACTGCATAAACTGCTCCCGAAGGGTACCGAGTTACCAGAAAAGACTTACCTGGCCAAGCAAATGATTTGCCCAATCGGCCTCGAGGTTGAGAAAATACACGCGTGTTCCAACGATTGCATATTGTACCGTGGAGAAAAATACAAAGACTTGGATGCGTGTCCCAAGTGTAAAGCTCCCCGATACAAGCAAGGGCCGTCAAATCAGGGAAGCAAGACCAGAGGAGGGCCCATAAAGGTCGTATGGTATTTTCCTATAGCTCCACGAGTGCATAGGTTGTTTGCAAATGCAAAGTCAGCCAAACTGTTGCGTTGGCACGGCGAAGAGCGTAAGAAAGATACAATGTTGAGGCACCCCGCCGACGGGTCGGACTGGAGGACTATCAACACTATGTTCTATAAGAACATTGGTGGAGAGGTAAGGCATCTTTGGATAGGTTTGAGCACAGATGGGATGAATCCGTTTGACCAGGTTAGAAGCAATCATAGCACTTGGCCAGTGACGCTATGTATATACAACCTTCCACCCTGGCTTTGTATGAAACGGTCATACATCCAGATGCCACTACTAATCCAAGGGCCAAAACAACCTGGTAATGATATCGATGTGCTTCTACAACCAGTGATCGATGAACTACTACAGATGTGGGAGACGGGTGTGAAGGATGTTTGGGATGAGTATAAAAAAGAACATGTCACGATAAAGGTTATACTTATCGCTACAATCACTGACCTGCCAGGGCGAGGTTGCTTGTCTGGAGAGAAGACAAAAGGATACACTGGGTGTGTCGAGTGCTTGGACGAGACTGATGATATACATCTACCAGAAAACAAGAAGATGGTCTATATGGGACACCGTAGGTTCCTACGAAGGGATCACCCTTACCGCAAGAATAGAAAAGATTTTAATGGGACTACTGAGAAACGTGGCCCTCCAAAGTATCGAGATGGGAAACAGATACTTAAACAAGTAAGCAAACTCACAGATGTTGTCCTTGGGAAGGGGGAAGGTGCAGTACCAGCGCCAGCCGGTAGTATCTGGAAGAAAAAATCAATCTTTTGGGAACTACCTTATTGGCCACTTTTGAGTGTACGTCACTGTCTTGATCCAATGCACATAACTAAAAACGTGTGCGGTAACACACTTAACATGTTGATGAACACCGGGGGAACAACAAAGGATTCTCTCGCGACACGCTTGGACATGCAACACCTGGGCCTCAGGAAGGAGTTGCACCCAATAACTCTTGAGGATGGCCACTTGAAACTTCCGGTGGCATCATGGACACTGAAAAAGGAAGAAAAGGCCATGCTTATTTCTTTCTTTAATGATCTCAAAGTGCCAACTGGCTACTGTGCGAACCCGAAGAGGCTAGTTAACATGAGAGAACTTAAGTTTAACTATGGTTGTATAAAGGCCCATGACTGTCATGTCATTATGACTCAGCTGCTCCCAGTTGCCCTACGAGGTATCCTCCCTGACAAGGTCCGTGCCCCAATCATAAAGTTGTGTTCATTCTTCAACGCGATCTCTGAAAAGGTCATTGAAGGGGCCAAGCTAGACCAGCTAAAGCAGGAGATAACCGAGATTCTATGCAGGCTTGAGATGCATTTCCCACCGACTTACTTCGACATATCAGTGCATCTACTTGTTCATCTTGTGGACCAAATTAAAGCCCTTGGCCCAATGTATCTACACCAGATGTTTCCTTTCGAGAGGTTGATGAAAGTTTTCAGGCGGTATGTTAGGAATAGATTCAGACGAGAAGGGAGCATGGTAGAAGGATGGACAACGGAGGAGGCCATTGAGTTCTGCACATATTATATGGACATCAATCGGGTCGGAGTTCTAGTATCTCGTCACGATGGAAGACTAGGGGGCAAAGGAACGATAGGTGAGAAAGCAGTCAAAATAGTCGAAGTGGTTTCCTTCAGACAGGCACACTTCGCTGTTCTCCAACAGGCCGACGGTGTGATGGCATACATTAATGAGCACAAGCAGTTACTGCAAAGTAAGCACATCGGTAGGTCACAGGCTTGGCTTGAGAAAAAACATAAGGAGGAATTCGGTGACTGGTTTCGACGCCGCAGGCTAGGAATGGTGTCGGGATGTCAGCTAGATCTCTTAGCTCCCGGACCTTCGACTACGGTGATGATGTACCAAGGTTATGATATAAATGGTTTTACATTTTACACAAAAAAACAGGATGGAAAGAGCACCAACCAAAATAGTGCTGTTCGTTTCGACGCCCACGATGAATACGGCATGGTGGAGGCAACATACTATGGTTTCATAGATGAGATATGGGAGCTAGACTATGGACGACAGTTGAAGGTCGCTCTTTTCCGTTGCCAGTGGGTCCGGCTAGATGAAATCAACACCGACAATGATGGGTTCACTACCGTTGATCTATCCAAGACCGCATACAGAGATGACCCCTTCGTCCTTGCAAAGGATGTTTTGCAAATCTTCTATGCAAGGGATAACAATACAAAGGGAAGACTACAAGTAGTCATGCAAGGCAAAAGGAAGATTGTCGGTGTTGAAGGAGTGACGGACGAAGAAGAGTACAAAGGTTATCAAGAAATGGCTCCTTTTGGGGCAGACATTACCCTACCTATCCTTGAAGAGGGTGACGAACCTGCTTACCTCCGGAGTGATCACGATGAGGCCATCATAGTTAGAATATCATAAACTATGTAATCCTTAATGAAATGTTGTAGATCTTCATTAGTTGAACAACTTTGGTATTCATCACTTTCTGAGCTGAAATCATTTAGGGGCTCAAATTCTGGTTTGAACTAGTGAAACATGACAATGTGTACTAAGAATTTGTCAAATGTGAACAACTTTTTCATTTGAAAGGAATTGGGGTTCTAAAATTTGGTTTGAACTTGTCGTTTTTCAAAATTTTTTAAAAAAGACAACTTGAAACATGATTTCATCAAGGTCTACAACTTTTATATTGGTCATTTCTTCATCCGACAAAGTGGTAATAACATTGTTCATAAATATTACACATCTCTCATAAGATTTCATAAACCATATGAGACACGTGTAGGTTTTGTGAACAATGTATATTAACAATTTCTCAAATGAAGAAATGACCTATACAAAAGTTGTAGATCTTGATAAGTTGAACAACTTTGGTATTCATCAAGTTTTATGTTCAAATCATTTTGGGTTTTAAATTTTGGACTGGACGTTCCATTTTTCAAAATTTCAAATTTGAAATGTTCAATTTTTTTCAAATGAAGAAATGACCTATATCAAAGTTGTAGATCTTCATGAGTTGAATAAATTTGGTAGTCCTCACTTTTTCATTTGAAATAATTTGGGGTTCTAAAATTTGGTTTGAACTTGTTGTTTTTAATTTTTTTTTAAAAAGTAAAACTAAACCGGTTCTAATGACCAACCGGCAGTGATGTCCCACATCACTGCCGGTTGGTCATTAGAACCGGCAGTGATGTGGGACATCACTGCCGGTTTTTAACCAGCAGTGATGTTGGATATCACTGCCGGTTTTTTATTAGAACCGGCAGTGATGTGGGACATCACTGCCGGTTCTAACGACCAACCGGCAGTGATGCTGGGGTTATAAAAGAGGCTGGCGCTCCCGCCAGCCCCTTTTGCTCGACAAAAAACCAAACTCCCGCCAGGCGCCAGTGCACGCCGCCGCCGCCCGACTCGCCGTCCACGACGCCGCAGCCCGACCGCGCCGTTCGACGCCGTAGCCCGACGCCGGAGCACGACGCCGCCATCCTCGACGCCCCCAGGAGCTTCTCCCTTTGCTGATTCGCGCCACCCCTGCAGTTTGGGTGAGTGCCCATAAGGTGTTCGGTGAAATGCCTCTACCATTTTCTTTCTTTCTTTCTTTCTTCCTCAAACTGTTGTTGTAATGTACATGTATCGGTATCACACATGAAACAAAGAAGCACAAATTCTTCATGATGCAATGCTCCTGAGCACAAAGTTACTGAGCTCAAATACTTAATAGACCACTAGTGTTCTTTAGAGCATAAACTGCAAAGACTAAAGCTAAAGGTGTATGGGCCTCCGTGCACTGAACTAGTAGAAAGCATGGAGACTGGAGACTGAAAGGTTTGTGCCTGATTTCCTAGTCCTAGTACAAATAGAAAAGGATAGAGAAATAAACACGTGGTAGCTTATTCGGCCCCTTTGGAACAGGCAATAATAGCTGATTCTATAGTGGTGGAGACGAGTGGGATTACACCTACAAGTCAACCCAAAGCATGCCCAAGTCTATACTCCTCTCGTCCTATAATATAGCACATTTAAATATTAAAAAAATATACTCAAATGTGAAAAATTCTAGAGGAGACAAGTCAGATTTGCATTAAATATTTTTTATTTATCATTGTATCACCATTAGTCATGTTGTTGATATCCTCTCATTGGCAGGGCATGTTTAGATCCACCCATCTAAACTTTAAACCTCTAAACTTTAGAGTTAAAGTTTTCAAATAAGCGGTCTAAAGTTAGCTCTAAACTTTAATCCACATCATATTAGAGCTTTAGAGCTTAGAACTAAGCTAAAGTGCTCTAAAGTTTAGATGAAAGTAAGGGCGCATGCGACTTTCGTGTTCTCTATTAGTAGTATGTCCTAAAATTTATAGGAAGCACTATATTACAGGATACAGGGAGTATTCAGAGGAAAATGCATGGGCGGTCCTTGAACTTGATATGAGATGTCATCTAGGTCCCTATACCCTCAAAATACTATTTTTTGAGTCCTTCAACTTGATTCCAGGTCTCATCGAGGTCCAAATGGATCTTAACCTACACTTTACGTTGATGTGGCATGCATCTGACATGTGGGACCTACACTTCTAATAACTTCTTGTCTAAACCTAGGGGTATTCTTGAAATGCTTAATAGCCCTATATAAATTGAAGAAAAACTTCTTGAATTCATCTCTTGTGCCCCTTTGGTTGTTATACGGGGTCGAGTCGGTAACTTGATCAAGAGTTGGAGTCAAGAGTGTTTTGACGCATATATGAGATTTACCCTAAGAAAGTTGATGCCTTTGATTGCATGTCCAGAAACATGACTCGTCATCGCCAATTCACCACCCGTCGCCGAGCTACTGATACCCCACAAGCAGAGAGCACTGCGACAGGAGCGTCGCAGGATCCAACTAATGGTGGTGGTAATCAGGACGATTGGAGCCCTAGCCATTATCTACAGCTAGACCAAGGAAACGAGGTAATAACTTAGGTCAAACCTAATAACGTGATAGTAAGAAATCACGCTAGATAAGTTTGATGGGGACTTATTTATGAATTTTGAAGCAGGTTCCGCCGCAAGAGCCAAGTGGTGAGGGTACCAGCAAGACTAAGCGTGGTGCAACAAAGCTTCCTCAAACAAGTAAACATTGGCACATCTCTGAGTTCGACCAAGTAGGGGAGCCGGTGGAGCCTCTTACAGCATTAGGCCCATACAAGAGTGTCATCGGAGCACTTGTAAGAGACTTTATCCCGATCAAATACAGGAAATGGACTGGTCGTGAGGATGACCCATGGAGGGTTCCAGAAAGTGAGAAGGAGCTAGTTTGGAACAAGTTGAAAGGGTTTTTCAGTTTTCCTAATGACTATGACGAGGCGACAGTCAAGAAGAAGGCCAAGGAAATCATGGGTCGCTCGTTCAAGACTTTCAAGGGAACCTTGTACAAGTTAATCAAGGAGGACAGAGAACCAAATTTTGAGGGAGGTCAATACACCAAGCAGAGAGACTTCTGGGAGGAGTTCAAGGCTTACAAGCTATCCGAAGAGGCCAAGGCATCAAGCGAAAGAAATAGAGCAAACTCACTTAAGGCAAAGGATCCTCATCGCCTAGGATCGCGTGGCTATGTACGAAAGATTCCGGAATGGGAAATGGAAGTCCAGAAACTAGAGCAGCGCGGCGTTAGGCCTCAGACAAGCGATTGGCAGCCCAGATCAGTAAACTACCTACTTGCAAGGGGGGCACGATACAATAGTGACGGGAGCCTTAATGCCAGTAGTGAACCCGTCAGCGATCTCCTCCAGAGGATTTCAACCTTAACTGAGGAAGTGAATAGAGGTAACCGCAAGTCAGATAGAGAAAATGACGTGCTCACACAAGCACTTGGAAACAAGGAGCACCCCGGTCGCACTAGAGGAGCCGGGAATGTACCTTGGGTGAAAGCATTCGAAGGTGAATCTTCATCCTATAGGAGCCGGGCGAGGGCTAGAACACAAAGAGAAGAAGAGCTCCAAAGGTTTCGAAAGGAAATCGAAGATAGCATGGAAGCACGGATAGCTGCTCAAGTTGAGGCACGAGTTATGTCAGCTATGCAATCCATGTGTTCGTCACAACCGCAGCCTATCCTGACTTTGAATAGCCCAGTGCCCAAGGGTCGCAGTAGCTGCGGCTCAACCCCTATGCTTGACGAAGAAGAGGTCAATGCTCCTCATCCGGTGGACAACATCACTGGACCAATTAATGTCAGGTTATACATCCGTCAGCAGTGGACAAAAGACAAGGTGGCGGTCGGACAAGCATTTCCAAGAGGAGACGGCATCATTCATGGCAAGCCAATGCCACCCGGGTATGCCAGGGTCAGCATTGATAAGATCTTGGATAAGAAGTACAATAAGATACACATTGATTTTCCAGTGGAGGAAGATAGGCCGCGTCTTGTTCACAACTTGGGCACTCATGTGGCTTGGCGTAAACGCTTCATCAAGCTGGATGAGCAGCCATCTTCGGATGATGAGGATGGTAGTGAATCATCGGCATCGCCACCGCCAAGAGGTTTCTCTCCTCTGCAAGATCCTCATTCTCCCTCTCCTGCCTCAAAAGAGAAGACACCTCCTCCACCGCCAAAGGAGAAAACACCTCCTCTACCTCCTCAACCGCTAAAGGAGAAAACACCTCCTCTACCTCCTCCACCGCCAAAGGAGAAAACACCTCCTCCACCTCTCCACCTCCTCCACAGCCAAAAGAGAAGACACCTCCTCCTCCTCCGCGAAAATCCAAAGTGCGATCAGGTTCGACCTCGCAACACAAGAGGTCATCAGTTTCGGTTGGTAATGCTCCCCAGACAAGTAAAAAGAAGGTGGATGCTAGCATTACGAGTAAGATGAAGGACCCGATTGTGGAGCCTCCAAGCAAGAAAGCCGCCATTGCCTTCTTTAATCGAATAGCCAGTCTACCTAAGTGGAGACAACAGACCGAATTTGAAAGGCAACACAACAAAAAGAGTAATCAAATCAGAGCTAGAGAAATACACACCAAAGAATTGCTAGAGATACAGAACTTGGCCAACAACATGGGCATATCCATGGAGAGGGCCACGGAGTTGTATTACGGAACGAGAGATTTTGAAAAAGCCACGGTCGCATACAAGTATTCAAGAGGCAAACCTTTGGTCGCCACCGAACAAGAGTATAAAGAGTTGCCAACATACATGCGACAGTTGCATGATTATTACTCCGTGGATACTGCCAACGGAGACTGTATCGGTTTTGAAGTTTGCATCCCTCCCGGAATGGTTTTTAATCATCCTAAAGAAACGGTGCATACTATTTATTATGAACACCTCTTTCAGCTCTTCCAACGGCGCTCGCTCGATACGCAGATTTTGATGATATGGTCTATGTAAGTACCCTACCCTCACAACGTTATAATAAACTACGTGATTTGCATTTGAATATATCATATGTTTATTATGCAGGTGTATGGCAAAATGGTGCCTAAAGAAGAAATTGAGCAATATAGACTTCTTGGATCCCATATTTGTAAATGAGACAACATGCACCGCCCCTGGTGATGATGACTATGTGCCAACAAGTTTGAAGATTGAGTTTGAAAGTATGTTCAGAAACAACAAAACAAACGTACTCCTACCCTACAACTGCGAGTATGTGTTCTCGACTCTTATTTTAGTGTTTCTTTTCTTGATATGTCATTCAATAACATGGACTTTGTGATTGCAGCAACCATTTCATCCTCGTAGATATCTATCTTCAAGATTCACATATCGAGGTGTGGGACTCAAAGAAAAAGCCACTTTCTCTTATCGACCCCCTAGTCAAAGTGCTGAATAAGTAAGTGAACCCAATATCACAACACTTTCTAATCACATAGGATATTGTAATGTCCTCGGTCTTCACACTTCATTTACAATGTAACATAGAATGAAGGCATTACCGAATTGGAGAAATCTCGATAGCAAGATGCAAAAGCAATGGAGGGCCCCATTCAGTGTAAAGTATATGGAGGATCTCAAGACCCTAGATCAACCGATGGGGAACAACGAATGCGGGTTCTATGTGATGTGGGCAATGCTAAAATACTTTGGCGCAAAAACAAATACGGGAGATGACATGGTACGTAGGCATCCCATTTCTATTGTTTTGTCTTATGTTTGTGCATCTCAATATCATCTTGCTTCAATTACAGTGCAAAGCAAACAATCACAACCAGTTGCTAGATTTTGAGAAGAGAGGAATTCAAGAGGAGGTAGCAAGGTTTGTATTGGACGAGATATTGACCAAGACAGGATCATTCTCCATTGCGAGGACTAAGAAGTACAAGGCGCAGTACGGAAGAGACCACATTGATAGGCTATTGTAATGCGACTCTTAATTCGATACTTAGAGTTTTTTTTGAAACTTTTGTAATATAAATGTTGATGGGTTTGTATTGTCTTCATTCACATCGATATCAAATTGATCGATAGCAACCACCTCCACCTCCACCTCCCCGACCTCCCACCCCACCACCTCCCCTCGAAATGAAAATAAAACAATTATTAAAATGCAAATTGTGAATACTATATCACTACCGGTTCAAAGATAACCGGCAGTGATAATATAATCTACACAACCGGTTGGTTAAAACAACCGGCAGTGATGGCTCAAGTATCACTGCCGGTTTGTAACACGAACCGGCAGTGATACATGAGCTATCACTGCCGGTTTGGCATAACCGGCAGTGATGTGATCAGCTCATCACTGCCGAGTTGGTTATGGCGGTTCAAAATCCGTCAGTGAAGGGGGGTTTTGAACCGCCAGTGATGTCCTTCTCTGTTGTAGTGACAGATGGTGACGACCGTGCGGTGACTCCATCTTCTCTCTCGGCACGTACGGGTGAGTAGTGCAGGACGGGTCGACGGTCGTGAGCTGCACGCGCGTATACTGCCGCGCCACACCTTCAAATATTGACGCACGCGTGTTTTTTTTTTCTGAAGCAAACTTGGTGGGAGCCGCCTGGCACTCGGTAAACTTGCATTGTCAGCGATTACTTTGCAGCTGCAAGAGCTAGATAGCTCATCACCAACTAGGTTGATTATTGCTGACGACTAATCAACTACTCCAGTGCAAAAAAAATGTGAGTTTGATGTCGGCTAACTCTGTTTAAAAAAATGAATAATGCTCGATAATACTCCTACCTATCAGTTGTTTGAACCGCATATAATTTCACAGGATACTACTCAACCTGGCCCTGACCTAGCGTTAAAGAGAAAAAAACTAAAAAAATGTATATACGTATATATATATATATACACACACACACATATACTACTACTACCCTGTAGCTAGCTACAAAATATATGCACCTAGATATATAATGTCTTGGTACATAGTAAAAGTTGGTGTATCTAAAAAAGCCAAAACGATCTATAAATTGAAGCGGACAGAGTATTTGAGTACGAAGCAAACACGCATGTCGCTTTGGGGGAGTATTTGAGTATGAAGACACACACATATCGCTCTCATGGAGTTCTCATCCCATATTATGCACACCGTACCCATATATCACATCATTTCATGATACTACTATCACACAATAAGTTCGATAATAACGGGCGGGCGCTGGGCACATACAATGTCTTTCCCAATGTTTTTGTACCCAGCATATATACGACGAGGCTTTGCATGTCCTTGAGCACCAGAACCTAGAGGCTACTCCATATAGGGCAGGGACCATGCTTCTTTTGAGCATCCAATAACCAGCGGCAGGACCACCCATGAATGACTTTTTATCCTTTTGTAAGATCACACATAATCCGGGTGAACAAAAAGCGCAAGACCGCAACCACCATCATGACCATAATCTAGGTAGATCTCTTCGCTCCCATTTCCCTTTTTTTCTTTCTGTGAAAACTTAGTTGTAGTAGGAGAAGCAAACAGCAGATGCAGACATTACAAATTCATCAAATTAGATGTATTTCTCCACACGTTGTTACGCGAATTAGATGATGAAACTTGGGTGGTTGTGAGATGAAAGTAGGAACATTGCTGAAAAATATTTTCATACACAATAAAAATGGTGCCTTGTGAATGGGAAAATTAAAATATATTCTTTTGAATGGTTGCAAATAATTCACTGGATAATATCTGGTAACGACGACTGAAGTAGTTTTTTTATCGAAAAAGTTAAATAGCTAAGGCAATCCTATGGTGAAAATTAATGATAATATTGCTTGATTACTAAATACATGTACTCACACCTGCTACAATTATATTATGTATGGGGCCTGAATTGCGTCAAATAAATAGCTCAAGACACATGTCGTCTCAAACATTGTGACACCCTAGGTACTCATGGGACTTAAAGAATCCCAGAAACCCTTGAGCAACGCATGAGCTTTCATGGTGATGAAGGAATTCCTGACCCGTGTCGATGATTATTAAGAGCAAAAGCTTCTCCTTGACATCACCAATGACAGCGAGGCATCAGTCATGATGTATTAGAAACCCACGTTAAATTAGCACTTGATCTAGTTGCAAAGGAGTATGCGATAGTTCTAGAAATAAACATGCATGGCCAAAATTGTGAGAGCAAGACTGCAAGAGCACAGCTGAGGTCGATTGATGACTGAAACCCTTCATAGTTAGAGCTTAGTAATGAGGGATGGAAATTCCTTTAAAAATAGGGACGGAAACGAGAATCATAAGAAAGCATCACGGGAGCCAAGCAACATCCAGCTGGTAAGAAAAAAGTGGCGAGACAAAGGGTGATTAGTATAGAAGTATAGACAAAGTGAGTTTAGATTGATTTTATAGCACATGAGAGTGGTGGACTATGGCATGTCAACGGAATGTCGGAGCCCTGAAGTCCCTCTCACAAAGACTGTTGATCTACAAAGGATATCATGGCATTATCGCTCATCAGTTACAGGAGATGAGGAGATTAACAAACGAAAGGGCACAGGATGCAAGGAGATGTATGTGTCCATCGACGGATTGTACGGAGACTCAATGGATGATCTTATTGGCTTAGTGGGTCCTTAATGTGACATGGCTTCACGAAATTGCATGAAAATATGGTAGTGGAGTTTTGCTTTATAAGAGATATAGATTCTCAATGCATGGCAGAATATCTTTTTGCATTTTGCACTTATGACAACCTATATTTTTTCCCTAAAAATATATTTTAACACTTGCCAACACTTCAGTGCAGCGTGCACCTGAAAGTATATGCAACCACCATTCTGAGATTAGGGAGTTGCTATATTTTAGGTGCTTGAAGTTTTAGAAATTTTCAGACAACTTTAAACAACTAGTACAACAAAATGGACAACTCACAAAAAAAACAATTTATAAATTCTTTTCTATAGCCAAACAATGATAAAATTGCATATTTCCTGAACAACAACAACAAAAACCAGACACCTGAGATATAGGAGAAATGGTGAGATTATCTATAATGATATTTTGAAGCTCAGTTATTCCTTTTTTGCGAGGATGATATATAGTTGATCCCTTGTATATATGTACTCTGAAATTGAAAAAGATTACCCCAGTGTTAATTTATATGTACTGTAACAAAGGATTACCCCAGTGCTAAACGTTTGACGTATTACCGAGAGGGTTTCCTTGGTCGATACTTCTTTTAGCAGTCTGTTGTTATCCACGAAGAAAAGTCAAGCTGGAACATCCGTGGATGGTGCCCATGCTCTGTTTCCATGCACCATTGGGACGGCTGCACTGCATGCACGACTGATTCACTGCAACATGACACCCACAGATCCACCCCTGCCACTGCCAATCCGCCATGCATGACAGCATGAGACCCCCCAGCTCCCCTCTTATCACTGATCAGCTGACAGCATAGCGACAAAGGCCGCCCATATCCCACTAGGCCACTACTAGGCGTGTCCAGGCCGCCGCCGAGCGCGCGCGGCCTCCAGAATATCTTCGCCGCATCGATCGCACCCTAGTCCCCCAATCGGCCAGTCCACCTCCACCATCGTCATCGCCTACCCAGCCGGTCGACCTCGGTATCAGTCCAGCCATATGCAGATAATCGATATGCATGTATGCATAGAGTATTCACACATGATGAGATGGGATCCCATTCCCGTCCATGCATGTTTGAAACGTTTCCTTTTACCCATTGGTGATTGGTCCGGCATGCAGATAGATGCCGGATCGATGGGTGGATCGTCATCGACCATGCATTGCTGCTTTCGGTGGTTGATTATTACGCTTTGAAAACCTTTGCTATTACTCCGATCCATCCGCACGTCGCGGCACGTATTACGTATGATACATCGGTTTCTTCCATCTCGCAGGACAAGTGACAGTTCACGGCAGCACCCGGCGGTGGCCGGACCCCGGCACTCACTCACCCTCGCCAAGGAGCAGTGGCGCGTACGCCACGTACCAATTCAGATGCATGCATTATTGCATGATGAAGGAAGTCGTAAAAGTACGAGTACTATACTGATAATAATAATAATCAGTCGGATGCCATTGCCTGATGTAGCCCTGTACGTACACTCTGCCGACGCCTGACGCATGCATGCGCAGTGCAGGTAAAAGAGTTTTCTCGTGTGATTTTGGATGCATTTATTTCGTAATATATGCCGCCTGATAGTACGGCCGCTCGATATTATTATGGGATCCGATCGGATCTGCTGGACAGTATGCGTGCGCCCTGCATGCAAACTCATCGATGCATGTCGTGGTGCCGTGGTGGCATCAACTCAACTCCTGTAGATGTTTTCAGAAATACTTCCTTCCTATCAGATTTAATTAGAAGTCGTTTGAAACAAATATTGGGAATATAAATCATCAATAACTTTTAAGTTATTGAGTTTGCAAATGTAAAAATTATATGAATAGATTTGTCTTGAAAAATACTTTCATAAAAATATACATATATCACTTTTTCATAAATATTTTTATAAAAACAAGAGGTCAAAGTTGTATTTTGAAGACCGTGTTGCTGTCCTAAACGACTTCTAAATCCTATAGACAGCAGCCTCATCCAGCTGTTTGCTTGGCTGAAAATACTGTTGATTGGTTTGTTATGAAAAAAATACACTGCTAGCTGACTAAAAATAAACGGCTGAAAGTTCAAGCGAACAAGCCCCGAGTCATCCCGATGCTGACCACACGATGGACGCATGAATGAACGCGGCATCAATCGGGCGGCCCAGACCGCCATGGATAGATGATGGAATCATGGGAGAGGCCTGAGGAGTAGTGGTACGCAGCTGTGCAACTTGACGGGTCGCTCGTGTATCTGTCGCTGCCGTATGAGTATTAGTTGGCGAATGATGTGAAGGATTCTTGGACCAATCCCCTTATGACAAGGCTGTGTTCAGTTCCTTCAAAATTCTAAAAATTTTACAAGATTTTCCGTCACATCGAATCTTTGGACGTATGCATGGAGCATTAAATATAGGTAAAAAATAACTAATTACCTAATTTGGTTGTAAATCACGAGACGAATCTTTAAAACCTAATTAGTTTATGATTGGACACTAATTATCAAATACAAACG
Source organism: Saccharum spontaneum (assembly GCA_022457205.1). Classification (NCBI taxonomy): domain Eukaryota; kingdom Viridiplantae; phylum Streptophyta; class Magnoliopsida; order Poales; family Poaceae; genus Saccharum; species Saccharum spontaneum. The sequence goes on along the minus strand of CM039614.1, from coordinate 49,565,233 downwards.
AAAGAATTACTGTACTTCCAAATATTTTACGGGCAACTAAACACACCCCAAATGCAGATGATGAGGCGAGCGCCGAGCGAGGCGACTTCACTCCGCTGCTGGTACCTGCACCGACGGCCGGCTGAATCATGGCCAACAGGCCAGTGACTGCTCTAAAAGACATGCAGGCAGGCAGGCTGTCTCTCTCGTCCATGTACACAAGACAAAGGGTGTGTTTAGTTGTTCCTGTAAAATTTTTGGAAACACAGTAACTCTTTCATTTATATTTGGTAATTAGTGTCCAATCATGGATTAATTAGGTTCTAAAGATTCGTCTCGTGATTTACAATCAAACTGTGTAATTAGTTATTTTTTTCTTATATTTAATGCTCCATGCATGCGTCCAAAGATTCGATGGGACGGGGAATCTTGTAAATTTTTTTGAATTTTGAAGGAGCCAAAGGCGGTTTAGTTTCCAAGTTTGCCACCAAATTACGCTATGCAAAAAGAAGATTTCCATCATATTAAAATATCAGCATATGCATGGAGTACTGAATGTAGATGAAATCAAAAACTAATTGCACAGTTTGGTTGTACTTTGTGAGACGAACGTTTTGAGCCTAATTAATCAATATTTGGACAATTATAACCAAATAAAAACAAATGCTACAGTACAATACAGTGTTGAAGCCTCCCACTAAACAAGGCCAGAGAGAGACGCGGGTGCACCAGGCAGGCAGGCAGCTATAGCTGCAAAAGCAGGCGGTGGTCCTGTACTGTGCGCTGTGCACTGGGCCACTGGCCCAGTAGCTACTGGGGTGACGGGAGCAGCCAGCGCGCGGATGATGAAGCTGTAGCTGCTAAGCCTCCTTTAGTTCCAAATTTTTTTTTCCATAAAGTGCTAGAGTAGCTATTATATCAAATCTTGCGATATATACCTGGAGTATTAAATGTAGATAAAAAATTAACTACACAATTTGGTTGGAAATCACGAGACGAATATTTTGAGCTTAATTAATTTATGATTGAACACCAATTGCCAAATAAAAACAAAAGTGCTACCATAGCTAAATTTCGTGAACTAAACACGCACTCATCAAGCGAAGCAAGCAAGCAAAGCGCCGAGGCGCGCGGTAGCTACGCCTACGCCAACGAATCGTCAATCAAATCCAAAGCTGGCTTGCCTGCCTCTTTAATACGCGCAGCAGGCGCATGCAGCCCTGTCCTCAGTCCTCACTCGCTCCTCCGAGTCAGTATGGGCATATTACCCGCTACCCGAACCCGAAAAACCCGCACCCGAATCCGAAAAACCCGAACCCGCAGTACCCGAAGTCTAGTTCGGATAGTGAATGTTATTACCCGAATTTATTTTGGGTAATTTGGGTAGCAGCACCCGGTACCCGAACTACCCGTACTAGTGTCGCTTGGGTGCCTACACGGCTGTACTCGAAACTTGGAGTCTGGAGTCCAGTCCAACAGGCAAGTAGCAAGTTCCCATGTAGCCAATTAATTCAACATTCAATGGAGAACGAACGAACTGACTCCTAATCTCCTTGCTTGAAGGCTCCTAATCTCCTCGCCTTGAAGGCTTGAACTTTTGAATTGTGCTCTGAGATCTTATCAGTAGTCAATGTGTCATGGTTTGCACTTGCATCTGAATGTTGCATTTGCATAAGACTAGTAAGTACTAAGTATCATGTATGTCAGGTCTAAGATGTGACAATGTTTGTGATGACCTGCGAGCTGTGGTTGAAAACTTGAACTTATCAGCTCAGTTTATCAATTATTCTGTCTAGTTCTTAGTTCTATGCAAAATTCTATGTCGTTTGGGTGTTTGCTGTGATTTTGTAATATTTCGGGTAAAACGGGTAATACCCGAACCCGAACCCGATATTGCGGGTACCCAAATTTGCGAGTATTATTTTTCGAGGCTGTTATCGGGTAACAATTTTCATTACCCGAATTTCTTAATACCCGAATTACCCGACCCGAATTAAGCGGGTAACCCGAACGCCCACCCTGACCTCCGAGCCCGAGGGCCACCGATGAGATAGCGAGCGATCCATCGCCACCGGGCGCGCTGCGGCCGCGAGTCCGTCCGTCCGTCCGTCCATTGGCGACCACACGAAATGCCCCCTCTTCATGCTCCCGGCCGGCCGTTCCCGTCCAGCCTCCACGATCCCCACAACGCACGCAACCTGGACGTCCCCCCGTTTTAATTTCACGGTGAATGATGCTACCGTTTTCACCGGTGTGGTGGTGCCGTCCGGCCACCACTGGCACGAATTAACGCCGCTGCGGACTGCGGTGCTGCTCTGCTCCGGTCATCATCTAGAGCAGCGAGGGTTGCGGCAGGCAGGCCCAGCACAGCACGCCAGGTGCCGCCCAAAGCGGCGGCAACGTACGCATCGCAGTAGATGATGACGCGCGCCGCTACAGTGAAACAAGCGCTGGGATTCGTCTCGATCGCCCAGGAGCACGTACGTAGAATGTACCGTTATTACTGCTACTGCTAGCTGCGCGGTACGGTGAATATGGCGGCAATGCCGGTAGGCCGGTGCCCTGCCTGCATTGCACGTACACGGGCACGGAAACCCGGGAGAGGCTCCTGCGCGCTCTGCACGTCTGCACTAGAAATTCACCAGAGGCCACGCCGGGTTCGCCAGGTTTTTACTACTCCGAACTACTAGTAGTACCACGATTATACTATTGCAGCATGGTCAGCAGATTTCTCATTTTCACCTCGGTCTGGTTTAGATACCTAAATTCACCCCTAAATTCATTGTGTAAAAAGAAGATTCTCCATCACATCGAAATATCAGCACATATATGGAGTACTAAATGTAAATGAAATTAAAAACTAATTGTACAGTTTTGTTATACTTTGCGAGACGAATATTTTAAACCTAATTAATTAATATTTGGACAATTATTACCAAATAAAAACAAAATTGCTATAGACTATGCAAAGTTTGCTTCCCAAATTTAGGATGTAAACAAGGCCCTCGCCTGCGGACCTGCCTGCCGTTTTGTTTTCAGTCTTTTTCCCCTCTCCCATGAATTAATTGTCTGAGCAGGAGCCGGTGCGACGGTGACTGACGATTCAGCAATCAGGCGTTCAGGTTCAGCAGCCTTTCTTTGGTCGCTGCCTGCCTGTGCCAGGCACAGGCTTTTCCCGTTCCCGGAGTGAATCCCAGGCGTAGCCGGGGGTGTGCCTACACCAAGAGTACTCCGTACGTAGCTAGGAGTACGTACAATGGAATGCATGCATGCTCCTGCTGTCCCGTGGGACGACGGACAATGCCTACACCCATCTCCGTGATCTCCGGCCGACGGGCGGCGGCGGACAACCGGACTACCGGAGCGACCCCGAGCTCCAGAGCCGACCTGCTCGGTGCTGCCGTGCGTGTCCCCTGTCCCGTGCCCCGCTGCATCGGCAGTTTGGCACGCAGCGGAGCAACAAAAAAAAAAAGCGGCCAGAGGCCTGCGCCCCACGGCCGTTGTTCCATCCTTGTTGTCGCGACGCCACTTTTCGCATGGCACGCTGTTCCAAAGCTGGCGGCTGACGAATCGGTCGCGGTGGCGTGCGCGACGGGCGGAGCGAGATAGCACCACCTCCACTTTGCGTTGGAAGCAACGACGACGCGATGCATGCATGCATGCCATGGCCCGGTGACCGGCTGGCCGTGGGGACACTCTGGAATCTGGATTGTTGGGAGGGAGATCGCTAGTGCACGCGTGGAGCCCAGCCCTGATCCGCTCAGAAAGATGCCAAGCAAGCAAGATCTACGCGTAGATTCCTCGATCCAGCCCTTTTCTATCTACTCGTACTAGCCCCGACCGACGATGTGCATCCGCGACCCACCACCACCAAGGAGCGCAAGCAGAAGCCCCAGAGCCGCACTGAGATGTGAGCCCAGCCAGCCCTACTGTACCACGGCCGGGGATGGGAGACGACGGGACTCGACACGCATTCATGTGTCATCCCATGACTTGCCGGACGACGAGCCTGGCCCACCGCGTAACGGGCCGGGCTGCCAGCACTACAGTACACAGCACAAGCAGCCATCGCCCATCGAGGGCCCAGCAACAATCAGCGGCCGGCGGGGGGTGGTCGTGACCGTACGTGGCCCGCCGCGCGCGGACGTCGCCGGCAGCGGGCGCAGAGCCGGCAGCGCTGCGGAGCGCGACAGGGACGGCCACTTGGTCGCAGTGCGCATTGGCTGGCGCCCGCGGCGGCAAAGGGCACGGCTCGCAGCAACGGGACAAGAGCGTGGAACGAAGGGCGACAGCAAAGCCGTTACAAGGGCGCCCCCTTTGCCTGGCCAGTGGACCCCCGCGGCACTCACGTTCACGGCCAAGCACAAGCACCAAGCGTTCCGTCAGTGACAAGACCATGCCTACTGCCAATTGGGAGAAGACTGTGTGCCTACGTGGTACCTAACCTAACCTAACCTACGAGGACGATGAAGCAAATCTGCAACAGGCGGCAGGGTGACGAAGCGACCCGACAACCTTTTTCTAGGTCAGGTCTAATCATCGGGATTAACGAGTAGTCACATCAACAGGGTTTACTGTAATCAGGCCTTTTTTAGCTACGGCTGTGTTTAGCCCTTGTTTAGTTCCTAAAATATTTCAAATTCCCGTTACATCGAATCTTTAGACACATGTATGAAACATTAAATATAGATAAAAAATAAAACTAATTACATAGTTTAGACGAAATGGACGAGACGAATCTTTTAAGCCTAGTTAGGCCATGATCGGACAATAATTGTCAAATAACAACGAAAGTACTACAGTAGCGCTACAGTTACATTTCCCATAATATTTTAGAAACTAAACAAGGGCTTAGTTGCATGGGCACAAAAAGATTCCCCGTCACATCAAACTTACGATACATGCATGGAGTATTAAATGTTGATAAAATCAAAAAACTAATTACACAGTTTGATTGTACTTTGCGACTTGCGAGACGAACGTTTTAAACCTAATTAGTCAACGGTTGGACAATTATTACCAAATACAAATAAAAAACTACAGTGTCGCTACAGTGAATTTTGGCACTCCAAATTTATGAACTAAACACAGCCTATGTTTAGTTGCACCTTTAAAATTTTTAACACTTTTGTTTGTATTTGACAATTAGTGTCCAATCATGGACTAATTAGGTTCGAAAGATTCGTCTCGTGATTTACAACCAAACTGTGTAATTAGTTATTTTTTACCTATATTTAATGCTCCATAAATACGTTCAAAAAGTCCTAAAAAATTTTACACGGTACCTGTCACATCGAATCTTTAGACGTATGCATGGAGCATTAAATGTAGGTAAAAAAAGAACTAATTGCACAGTTTGTCTGTAAATATCAAGATAAATCTTTTGAGCATAGTTAGTCTATGATTAGACAAATTTTACTAAATAACAACGAAAAGTGCTACTGGAATTTTTCCTAAAAAATTTTGGGATCTAATCAAGGCCTCAGCAAGGGTTTACTCGTACCGAACCGGTCTGCTGCCGCAGGGAATCAAAATAGTGCTCTCGCTTGGTGCTGGTGGGGGTGCTGACTGCGTGATACTGTAGCCGCTGCGCTGTTCGGTGATCCGATCAGACTGATCTATTTCTAGATGGAGGTCAGCCATTGACAAATGCATTCCAGCTCCGGTCATCCAAAATTAGACGCTTACTAGGAATCCAGGATGGGTGCCTGGCCCAGTCAGCAGTTGCTAGCTCCAATTGCTGACAAACCCACACTGTTAGCTGGTTAATCATCACAAGATGTCTGAGGTTCTGGCGTTCTGCATGGACAAATAATTGCGTTGCAGCGAAAGCGACATCCACTGTTAGCTGGTTAATCATTACAAGACGGCAGTTTCAGGCCCCATGATGAAAGTGTGAGACTTGAATATCATCCCGGTAAAAAAAACGGCGTTCAATGTTTGGTAGCAATTAACCTTGAAACTATATACTGTTGAATGTTACTGCACCCAAAGGACTGGAACGAGGAGGTCCAACAAACGAAAATATATTTATATCCGTCTTTTATCTTGTCATTAGTATGTATGTGGTTGGTTCTCCAATGTATGAACCAGTTGGTCGGGATTCACAAGCTTAAAATAATATTCTCACTATGGATTTTACAAGTTTAGAACAACATTAGGTTGCCCCACGCTTGGCTATATAACAACTGCTCCTACAAACCCAGCCTTTGGAGCATTTTCTGGACCTCGCAGAATATATATAAACAAGGAAAATTCACCGCCGGTCCCTGAATGTTGCGTCCGGTATTCCAAAGAAGACCAAGCACTCGTTATATGTGTGCCTAGGAGGTCCACACATACAACCATAGAATAGAAACATCAAAACAATATTTATATAAAGCGGAATACATACTATATTAACACTTACAACTATCAGAGTATCGCAGAACGGTGGCTAAGCTTTTGCTCGGGCTCCATTCTTCTCAGGGACGGTTGACTAAGGGCTCCGTATGCCAAACATTTCTGATAGACTTTTGGAAACTCCACTACACCTTTATTCTTCTTTTGAGCAGCACCTTACTATACACTGGAGTGTGGGGGAAATAGCAAGGGTGACCACATGTCATACTCAACAAATATAATATGGGGTTCATGAGGCTCAAAAGGCTGACACTGGTTTACTGCGGTTAGCTTTTATGAATCATACATTTTAATAGATAGAGTAGCAACAGGTGTATCATAATTTCCTCCATCAACAATGATCAAGTAATTATGAATAACGAATAGCAAAACACATATTAAACCAATAAATGTTCATTTATACTGTGAAGGTCTAAGACCGCTCATGTCCGTGAGCACGTCTGTTATAACAGTTTATTAAACTCTGCGCAGAGGTGTACACTTTCACTGTGAGTCATGATTTCCAAATGCATGGGGTAGCTAGTCCCAAAACACCAAAAATCATATAAAGTCATTCAAAAGTTCGTCTAACAAGTTAGGACCATTAGATTCACTCGGCAAGCAGATATAGGAACCCCTTTTCACATGGCACATTCCTTCCTAGCTATACACATGGGACTAGAAGTTGTCCTATACCCGAATCGTCAAGCCATTCTTACGCCAATTAAGGTAACCGCTAACAAGCTAGAAAAGGTCTTTCGAACAACTAGAGCCAGAGCCATATAGCCCTCACAGCTGTACTGTAAGTCCCGGATGTTCGTTCACAGATGAGTCCTTATGGAGAGAAACTAGAGCAACATAAAAACAACATAATGCTCTAGCACCCATTAACAGTAAGAAAGTCATCTTAAAAGGTTGGTTGCATAATCCATTAGTCAAATTACAAGATCATTGTTCATAACTTTTGCACTAGCCAAGCTACCCAAATACACATCCCATAGGTGACAAGGGAACATGAAATCAATAGCTATGTTATAATCTCTACGGTTGTCAAGGAGGACACATGCATATGTATGATAATTTCAGTGAATAGGACAACAAGGATAGTCACATGTTATATTTGCCTTTTTCACAGAGTTAGCTGCTCAGAATCTTCAGCTGCTATCTTCTGGTCTCAAGTCCTTTTGCTTCGACTATCAGTCCTCAACTCCTCGTCTTCATCGCTAACGAACCATGCTTCTTCTACTCGTAGCAATCAAGCAGAACAAACAGGCAACAAACACAACTAAGAACAACACACCAAACAAAAGAGACACTTGGAAAGATAGCACACTAAATGATATGGTATGATGCTACAATCGCTAAAACACAAGAACGACGAAGAACGAAGCTACCGTCAAAGAGGACACGCGACTACCGAGGAGTTTGCAACAGAACGGAGAAGACAAACTATACGCTTGATTTATTTTAATTAATGAAATAAAATGATTAGACATTTTCAGAGGATTATCCTAAAGCTGAACTTACCACATTATAGTAAATTTAAAAGTTTGAGTTAAACCAAAAACATATTTTATTTATAAACACTTCATAATATTTAAGTCATTTAAATATTTATAACTTAGGAAACATAGAACATGTGTGAGCAACTAATCAAAACATTATATGTTTTGTGTTTAAACTAAACAAGCTAGAATAAATAAAGACACATTCAAGTTGATATATTAATCAAGTTAACATTTAATTCATAAATATATCATAGTATTTTAAGTCATGTAAATATTTTATAATCTAGATAATTATGAAACATGTGGCAAATCCTAAATGAAAACATTTATAAATCAAGGTTGAACTAAATAGTTCATAAATGAAAAGGCATTGAAAGGTCTTGATGGCTAGAGGGGGGGTGAATAGCCTTTTAAAATTTCTACAAAGACAAGCTAAATAAGTTTATCAATATAACAAATAGCGAGATGCGGGTTTTGCTTAGCCTATGGGGTGTTTGCAAGCCACCTATCCAATTCACAATTCTAGTATATTAGCACTCAATCGCACAAGTCAAACCGAGAAGGAAACTACAACTAGCAAGCTACACAAAAGAGCTACTCTAGCAAAGTAATTAAGAAGTTAATACAAGAGAGAGAAGGGTATCACCGAGGGGCGAAGTATTGAGCCAACCAAACAATATGATCAAGAAATGAATTCCACAATACACAACCACCGGGATCGATCAATCAAAATAAGAATGATGACACAAAGATTTATCCCGAGGTTCACGTGCTTGCCGGCACGCTAGTCCCCGTTGTGTCCCTCTTCACCACGTGGTTCGGTGGCTAATCGGTCACACACCGAGCCTCTCAAAAGGCGTCATAAGAACCTACCAAATGGCAAAAGGTTGCAATGACACGAGCAATTTACTAATGTTGCCTTTGGCGCTTCGACGAGGTAGGCACAAACCCCTCACAATCACCGGAGGTGGCCAAGAACAATCACCAACTCTTGCCAATGCCTCCAAGCTGCTCCAAGCCGTCTAGGTGGCGGCAACCACCAAGAGAAACAAGAATCCCACAGCAAATCAACCACCAAGTGCCAACTAGATGCAATCTCACAATACAAATGCACTTGGATCACTCAATCTCACTTCGAATATGCAAACAAGCAAGAGAGATGAGTGGGAGGGGAGTTGCTTAGCTCAAAGTGCTCACAAGTATGTTAAAAGTCCAAGAGTAGGAGCTTTGAGCTGGCCAACGAGTATATATAGACGTACCCCTTCGAATATAGCCGTTAGGAACTTAAACAGCCGCAGTCGTGCTGACCGGACGCGCTGGTCGCGTGGACCGGACGCGCCGATCGCGCAACGGCTCTTTTTCGAAACACCGACCGGACGCGCTGGTCACGACCGGACGCGCCGGTCCCGTGACTGACCGGACGCGCTGGTCAACCCTGAGCCGCGCACAACGAAACATCGACCGGACGCGCTGGAGAACTGACCGGACGCCACAGTGCCAGCGTCCGGTTGGAGTCCAGTAAGCTCCCTGATCGACCGGACGCGTCCGATCCACCAACTGAAAAACGTGCAGACGCTGAACGCTGACCGGACGCGTCCGGTCAAACAGTGACCGCGTCCGGTCCAGCGTCCGGTCACCACTGTGACCTCCGTTCGCCTCCGTTTCTTTTTCCGACTTCCGGCGTAGTGGAAAATAGGCGTTTCAACTTCTCGAAAATGCCTGAATCCCGCCTCGCAAGCTCGGCGGGAGGGAGAGAGGACCCCAAACCCTCTCTACCGCTCAAACTCCACCGCCTTCGCAAACATGCTAACATCACCAAGTGACCATCACTATGTGCATGTGTGTTAGCATTTTCACAATCATTTTTCGAGGCGTTATTAGTTTTATCCAAATGCATATGATATGAAATGCACACCTAGAGGTACTTAGGAGTTCAATAGCCGCGTCATTCCCCTTTTTATAGTACGGCTATCTATCCTATAATGTAACCACACCCACTAGGTGTCTTGGTTACTAAAACACAACCCTTAAGCATATACCTTTGCCTTGATCACGTAGGGTTGCATCCAAATCCAAGTGTGGCCATCATGATCACCATGTCCATCTTGCCACCAACCTTGGAATGTACTAATCCTCATATTCTACATACAACTTAGACATAGGATTAGTACTTAGGCATTGTCACTAATTACCAACACCAAACATAGAGCTTTGAGGCATTCACATTGATATAAATCATATGAACATTTACTTAAGAGATACCGAGGTTATAAATCTAAGTGGCTTTTAATAAATCAATAGTCATTAGATAAACATTAATCAACTTAATTATATGTTTCATGTTTAACTAAACAATAATTAACAAAGAAATATTTAAGTTGTAATTTACCAAGTTAACATTTTATTATTTATAAAAGACCGGAGATAAACCTAAATTAAATTTGATTCAAAAAGGCATTGAATACATATTTAAGTTGAAAGATAATCATAAAAGATCAATATTGTCCTATGTTGCTTTTATTTAGAAACAAGTTTGTGTAATCATTAATCGAATTAATAGGATTAATTTAATTGATAGGTGACATAGTAAATATTGCCACTAGCATGTAGGTCACATCGTCACGGTCGCATCGCAACGATAACGAAATTATAACTCTATGTTGCTTTTAACAATCAAATTATGTGTACATATTAAATATTCAACTATATATTCAAAAACATGTGACACAAAAAGCAATGTTACTACTGTGTAGAGCGCGTCGACACGAAACTATCGCAACTGGAAGTACTTGAATCGGAAAAGAGGAAGAATAGATTGGGAAACGATGAAACAGGCACGGATTCGAAAGAAAGAGTATACCATGACATAGAGAATGATGAGGGCTACCTTGTGATGGTGATGGAATTCGCTGGGACGCGATGGAATGACCGGAAAAGCTCGCCGGAAGTTCGTCGGAAACCAAGCTTTTCTCGAACTTCGACGTCCGATCTACGAGGCTACGAGTAGCGGCTTGGGAAATGGGCCGTACTTCTGGAATTAGCGCGTCGAGGGCTACGCCGGCATATATATAGTGTTAGGGTTTGCAAACTTTTTGGAATTTCTTAATTTCGAGATTTATTTCCTGTTTTAAAAATAATTTTAGGAAAATCCTGAAATCGTATTTAAGCCATGAAAAATCATAGAAATTAGAGAAAATTCTGAGAAAATTTCCCAAGGTATATATGTACGTGATGGATCAAAAGAAAGAGTTTGAAACTCATGGAAAAATTATTGAGATGACCAAGGAAAAAGATTAAGCTCACGAAAAATTTCTCCAGAGTTTCTCTAGAGCGAAAGAAACGTCGTCCTATCGCATTTTGAAACCGTTTGCACTCACAAACACTAGAAGCAACCATCACATCAACAAAAGTCCATCAAATTAATTCTAAAATATTTGAAAAACACCATTTTCTACATCTAAACTTGTGAAAACTTAAACTAATATTGGAAAATTTTACATCAATATTGAAATCATTTATTTTACTTAATGTTTTCTATGCACAACCCAAAATCATAAATTTTGGGGTGTGACACTGAACTTGGCCGGTGAATGCAGCTCCCTTAACTTCTAAATTGATATCTATGGGTCTCTGAACTTGGTAGACGGTGTCATCTTGGTCCCTAAACTTTCAAAGTGATCACCGCAGGTTCTAAACTTGGCTGATGGTGTCATCTCGGTGCCTAAACTTTCAAGGTGATCAACTGATCACCGCAGGTCCCTAAACTTGGCAAGTGGTATCATCCCTATCCAAATGTGGTCTAACCTACTCTATAAGCTGGCGTAGCACACTGATTGTACGTTAGACATAGATCCAACATATGTCAATTAATCAATTATTATTTATAATATTTATCATGAAAATATAAATTATATAAAATATTTTACATCAGCAAAAATAAATTAAAGTATTAAAATAATTTACAACAACAAATATATTAGGTTTAAACTAAAATATAAAAATACTAAAATTAATTTAGTATTTATGTATCATTAATAGTGTTAAAACAATATTAAAATTCTTGTAGTATTAAACATTTTCTTTATTAAAAGTTAATTCTAATTTTAGTATTATTTTAAAAGTTTTAATAGTAGTATTATAGAAGTAACTTTTCTCTATTATTAGTACTATAATACAATTAATTTTAATAGTAGTATTATAGTATTAGAACTTTTAATAATAGTATTGTAATATTAAAAGTTTTAATAATAATGTTATAGTATTAATAACAGAGAAAACTTTTAATGCTATAGGTAACTTTTAATATTATTACATTTGGACAGGGATGACACCGCTTACTAAGTTTAGGGGCATACGGTGATCACCCTGAAAGTTCGAGGACTGATATGACACCGCTAGCCCAGTTTAGAGACCTACGATGATCACCTTGAAAGTTTAGGGACGCCAAGTTTAGGGAACCACATATATCACTTTAGAAGTTCAGTGACCTGGATGACACCGTCAGCCAAGTTCAGGGACCGGCAGTGAATAACTTGCAGGTCTTGTAACAAACACACGTTTGACATGGTAGTTGGTCCTGTCCGGTTTAAACCAACTGGTTGGGATTTTGAAACCTAGGTATTTCATAAAAAATGCTACTCACTTCGTTCTAAATTATAAGACATTTTAGTTTTTTCTAGGTTCATAGCTTTTGCTACACCTCTCTCTCTATGTATATATATGTGTTATGTCTAGATACATAGCAAATGCTATGAATTTTAAAAATGTCTAAATGTCTTATAATTGGGGACAGATGAAGTACTAACTACGAGAAGTGTACGGCTGTAGTAGTTGGCCCACTGCCACTGAAACCAATCAGTTGGGATTTCGAACCCAAAGTCTTACATCAAAAGCTATCTGATTTACTGGTTCTGACAAACACAATTAATTTCTTCAATTCTTCTACAAGCCGGTAAAAACTATTTCAGATGGTAAATGTTATAGAGTTAGTCGAAACATTGTTTCATAAAAAGCTATAGTGGTAAGATTCCTCTAGAGTTTAAAAGTTGAATTTGACGGCTCAAATTTTGCTGGTACAATATACGTGCAAGCTTGAATTACTATTACCTTTTTTTTTGCATTGCAAGGCGCCAGTATAAGCCTAATATAAATAGAAACAGTAATGCTCTCCTCAGGGCGTTCGTCCATTCGGACGCCACGCTTTCTGGGCCTGTGTGCTACCAGCCCAAAAACGCCTGCTCTCTCCCTCAAAAATATCTCTCCCACTCCCCACCGAGAGTCATCGCCAGCGATGTCCTGCATGTCTTTCTGACCCGGTGCCGCCTTCCACGCCCCGGGCCCCTCCTCGTCGGTGCGGTTCTCGGCCAGGCCGTGGGCGCGAGCGCCGCCAGCGAGGCTCATGGTGGTCGTGCGGTACTCTCCATTGTACGAGGGCGAGGAGGAGGAGAAGGACAAGGAGGGGCTTGGGGGCGGCGAAGGCTGGGGGAGGAGGGACCACAAGCTTGTTGGCTACTACAGTTCTCCACCAGGTAGGCTAGCGACACTGTGTTTCAAGTGTTTCAAGTGTTTTTGACTCATGTTTCAAGTGTTTCATCTAGATGTTGCATACGTTGCAATGACAATATAAGCATGTTGCAAGCTTATGTTTTAAGTGTTTCAATTGTTTCAGGTGTTTTTGACTCATGTTTCAAGTGTTTCATCTAGATGTTGCATACGTTGCAATGACAATATAAGCATGTTGCAAGCTTATGTTTTAAGTGTTTCAATTGTTTTCAGACGTATGTTTCAAGCGTTTGATCTTGATGTTGTAGTAGTATATCTGGATGTCGCATAACATGCATGTTTTAAGTATTTCAGGTGTTTCATACGTATGTTGCAAAACTAGATCTAAATGTTGCATATGTTGTTATGGCTATACACGCATGTTTCAAGTATATATTTGAAGTGTTTCATCTGTTTTCAATCGTATGTTGCAAGTGTTTCAACTCGATGTTTCAAAAATAGTTATGGGGGAGCACATGTTACAAATTACCCCAATGGCTAAGGGAAAGCGGCTTGCCGCAGTCGCCTGCTATTGCTGGTGGGGCACCGCCGTGGGTCGTCGTGCGGCCACCTAAGGCCAGCAGAGGCCTTCGCGACGCGCATCCACAGACGGGGTGAGGCGGGCACGATGCGTTCGAACGGGGAGCAGCGTCCTGCCACTGGACCTTCCAAAATAGAAAAGGAAACCGCTGCAGGACGGGCACCACACACCATCGCAACAATTGTGCAAAACCTCATGGGCCGGCTAAAATAATCTTCAGCAGGCCGCAGACATATGCCTTCTATCTTGTTCATTCCCGGGCTCTGCGTGGTGAGCTACCCGCGCACCTATTATGTTCTCGTGCCCCTTTCGGCCGCGCAGAACTCTGTGCGGTCCATCTTCTCGTGTGGTCGTGCGTGGGTCGGGTCATGTTGGTTCCGATCTTTTCTATTCTTTCACACGATTCTCGCGACGCATTGTAGTGGGCCGTCATTGAGACAACTCAATAAAGCCAGATAACAGAGCGCGCGGCCCAACAACAAAAGCCTGCCTCGTGCGCCCGTGCCACCACCCCACGAGCGGGAGCGGAGCGGGCCACACACGCTGAGGCGTCCCGCCCAATTCCTCGAGACCTCGACCCAACTCCAGATTGGACTTGGACGCCCTGCCTGAGGAGCCCATGCCGACAAGAATTGTGAAGATCCCCCGACCCCGAGGCCCGAGTCGCGCCGAGAACGTCCCTACATTCCCCGTGACCAGCCCGGCCCAGCGGACGGACGGACATCCTTCCGCCGCCACCAACCAACCGAACACGCGACGACCACTGCCTGCCCCGCCCCGTTACACCTACCCCTGCCAGTGTCATTTAACCCCGACGAGCCGTAGCGGCGCGGCGACTTCGCCCTGCGTCGGTCGGTTTCGGCGTTACCACGACGCGCGCACGCCTTGGCCGGCCGCGAGTCCGCGACAACGGTCACCGCCTCCACGGATCCAATCGCGCCCGAGCATCTGGTCGCCCCTGGTCGTGGTCCCCGCCGCGGATTCCGAAGAGATCACCTCGTGAGCTGTCCGTGTCGGCATGATCCGCCGGACACGTTGCCCGGCCGATCCCTCATGGTAGTGGGACGAGCCAGAACTCTCGCGCAAGAGGCCCCAGAACCAGCAGGCGCCGCACGGATCAACCTGGAATCATTCAGAGATCGGCGTCCTGTTTTACCCAGCGCCATCACGCGCCCTCCAGGCTTTGCAACGTGCTAGGCAATGAACGGCGCCGCATCATGCCGGCCATGTGACTTGTGACCCGACCGCACCCAAGTCCAAACGTGCAGTGCAACATGAGGCGCACTAGGACAGGCCAGGGTACACCACCAAACATACTACCTCAGGCACGGAGCAGAATCAGAATGCATGGAAAGCGGCCGCCACCAAACACTAGCATAGTTCTAGTAAACACAGCCTAATACAGGGAAGGAACAAAACAAAAGAAGACTGAAGAAACACGTTCGACGACACGTATGTCCGGAACTACCAAAAGAATCCCTAGATCTCTACCAGTACAAAGCATCACATATGGCGGCCACCACTAGCACGAGCAAGGGGAGACACAGGTCAGTTGAATAGCAATAACCCCGTACTACCACTACACTGACGGCTTCTGATCGATCAAAACCCAGCAAAGCACCCACAGGCCGGAAAGGGCGCGCACGCGCGCCAGACAGCGACCACGGCCGCGCTGGCGGCGTCGCCACCGCCGAGGCGGAATCCCCTGCCACCCGCGTTTGCTTGCCCCGCCAGCCCAGGTGGCACCGCGCCCCGCCTAGCGGAGGAGAGGTGCGGCGGCGGCGGCGAGGGCAAGGGCGGCGACCACGTGCAGCCCGGCGACGCGCGGCGCGGGGGCGTCGTTGTAGTCGGTGCTGCCTGCTCCTGACGGGCCGTACGCGCCCGTGCCGCCGAACGGTGGGCTCAGGGTGTTCCCGGGGGTCGTGATCCCCGCGCTGGTGCCGGTGCCGGTGCCAGCGCCTGCTCCGGTGCTGGTCCCCGTCCCGGCGCCCATGCCCGTGCCTGCTCCGGTGCCCGCGCCTGTCCCGGCGCCGGTGCCCGCGCCAGCGCCCATACCACCGCCGGTGCCCGCTCCTGCCCCACCGGTGCCCATGCCAGCGCCGCCGCCGGTGCCTGCGCTGCTGCAGGAAGGAGAATCAACAATGGCAAGACACGTTAGTCCGACGAAAGAACCGCGCTTTGGCTGGAAAAAATCTGGGGAGACAACGCTTTAGGCATCGTCTATCGTGCAGCGAAAAATCTGGGGATATCCATTTGCTTTGGCTGCAAAAAAAGCTCTTTGGGTCGATGAACCGCGGCTGGCCGGCTGCCATTGGTCCAGCAGGTTCAGTGTACTTTGGCTAACGCGGCCGCCGTCCCCGGAAGGGACCCCGGGGCGCGGCCCGCCGCTTTGGCTTTGAAAAGGCAATGCTTTAAGCTCGGACCAGAGGATCCACTTCAGACGCCCTTTATTTTCACATGGCCAGTAACTGTAGCGGGACGCCAGCGACGATATACCGATGAGCGAGTTAGCACTACAGCTAGAGCTAAAGATTTTTTTCCCCTTCGGATTTGGCATTGCAAGCTTGCAACTTGGTGCATGGTACACGAGGAGCACTAGTGCTTTGGGTACCGGACTATGACTTCATTCAAAGGTTTGTTGAATTAAACTACTGTCATCGATGTGACTGTGCACGGCCATGCGTTCCCCATGTACAGAATCTAACATTGAAAGAGCCCTAATACGATTTAACAATGCCAAATGACCTGACAGTGACAGTGGTCGAGGACAGTAAGTACCCCAAATATACTGCATCGTGCTTAAGATACTCGACTTCCCAGATTCCAACTATACACTACTCTAATCAGCAGTAGCAAATACTGTACGTAATACTGAAGTCCCGAATCTAGAGAAAGAAAAAATACGCTAGCTAGTAGCTTTACATCAGTGGAAGATGGATTCGGCGAGGCTGGTTTACCTGGGTCCGGAGGCGAACTTGCAGGTGCCGGAGCTGGGGTCGCTGCCGGTGAGGGTGGCGACGCCGTTGAAGTCGCAGGTGGCGCCCATGCCGCTCCGCATCTGGTAGTAGCTGTTGCAGATGTAGGAGCAGACGGCCACCTTGTTGCCGTTGCCGTAGCACGGCCCGCCCTGCTTGGTGGAGGAGCAGTCGGCCCCCTTGCTGCAGGCGTAGTCGATCGCCGCCTGATATCCCTGGTCGGGCACGCCCGTCTTGCATACACAGAACGCCGCATCTGAGCAGAAGAGAGGACCGGTTAGTTCAAATCTGGCCACTCATGTAAAGAAAGCACTGACCGTTTCTTGTTCTTCAGCTGGATCACTACTACGCACAAAGATTGGGGAAACGAAAAAAAAAAGATTTTCTGCGCAATCGACAAGGAGTAGACACACTCGACAAGGAGGAGGGCTGGCCATAGCTCAAGACACAAGAGCGATAGATTTCAAGAAGCAGCTGACCAGGGGAGTAAAGGCAAACAAAAGAGGGACAGAAACGAAAGAGCGAAAGATTTCACACAACGCTAAGGGCAGAGCAGCGTGCAGATCCGGAGCTCACCTGATGAGCCTGTGAACATGGCCAGCAGCAGCAGGAGAAGCAAGGGAGCCGCCGCCATGGCTGCAAGAGCTCTCGAGCTCTCTGGACTCGTGAACACTGGGAGAGAGAGTGTGTGCGCGCGCGATGGGGACAGCTCGGTGTGGGGACTGGGAAGTGGTGTGGTGTGTAGCGTCGTCAAGCCCTCCGAGCCGTCCTCCCTCCTTTTATGGACGAAAGCACCGACCACACGCTGAAGCGGCGCTTGATTTCCCCCCAATTTTCTTTTTGCTGCGACTGCGAGCGAACACCGTCGCGTGGCCGAGCGCGGCCGGCCGTGCACAGTGACTGACGGAGTGGGTGCGCCCCTTTGGGGGAGGAGCCCGCCGTGTCCGCACGCCAACGGCTCGATTTCGCGTTCTCTCTCTGGGCCGTCTGGCGTCGCTGTGGCCTGTGGGGTAAAGCCAGGGCGGTGAGTCATCGTCGTCTGTTCTCTTTCGCTGTGCGTGTGTCAGCCAAAAAAAAAGCGAGAGAGGGGTGTGGTGCGTGCACGGTGGCACAGTGCACGCTGAGCGCTGCGCCGCTCTGGGGCTGCGCTGTCCGGCTTTGGCATGGCATGGCATGGGAGCCGATGCGGCCCAGTGTTTTGTGGCTGCCTTTACGGCCTGCATCGAGATAGCAGTGGCGAAAGGACCGGGGGCAAAACCGACATTGCCGTGCCGTCCCACGCAGGCAGGAGTCGCAACGTTCGGATGCTGATTGTACTCCGAGGTTTTCTTTATTGGGGGCATAACCTGCCTCTTTTGCAGTAAAGTGGGTTTTAAGAGTGAAACTTTCTTTCTTATAGAAATATTTTTTGTCGTTCTGTATTGTCACGGCAAAGATGTAGTACTGTAGTAGGTGGTTATAGTATTATTAGAGCAAGAGCAATAATACAGCCAAGTTGCTTGGCTATAAGACAAGCTATAAGAGCCAAGTTATACAATAAGTGTCTCCTATTTGTCTTTAAAAAGTTTCTCTCTCCTATTTCTCCTCACAACACTTGCTATTTGGGCCCACTAATACCTATGCTTCCGTGCCCAGCTTGGTGCTTGCATGAGAGCCAAGCTCTCATCTCTCTCCTCCCTTCTCTTCTCCACATCAGCATTAGCTTGGCTATAAGCCCATTATTGTACCTGCTCTTATCTATTCTTCGATGCTGATAGGGGTGACACTGTGACTAGATTGTTTATTGAATGTTTATACATTGATCACTGCGTGTTACTCCCACCATTACTTTTTATGCATACTATTAAGATTTGGAAAAAAAAAGTTTTAGAAGTACATTATGATCATCAGTTACTCATAATATATCATCAATGGTTTTAAAACCAGTTTGTATTAAAAACTTCTACGACTAAGAGCTCCTCATTTTGAATCACTACCTTTTTTTACCAAACATTTCTATAAAATACTTTAGCGACATCAAAGAGCTACTTCATCAGAGGAGAGAGAGCCTGTGTGGATCCACACTAGATTGTAAACAGTTATCTCGTGGGTTGTGAATTTGTAAAATCTAGATTAAAAATTAGACGCATTTACATGAACTAGAGATTATAATAGGCAAAAACTTGTAACTAGAGAGGACTATCCATTTTAAAACCTGAAAAATAACTGAGGACCTGTTTGTGTCAGCTTTTTGCTAGCTTCTGCCAGTTAGAAACTAGAAGCTAAAACAAATAGCCTAACTAAAAGCTAAAAAAGTGTGCCTAGATTCAGAAAAGCTAAAATTTTATTACAAAAGTCATGAGAAAAAACAACAGTAAGGAACAAAAAAGCCAAAAATCAATTGTTAAATCAAGGCCCTAAAAGATCCAACTCAAACAAAACAGTCTGTTATGCTATTTGGATCATAAGTTTATCATGGAAACTAGCTTCAATATAGTGGCACCCAAACAAACCTAAGTGAAAACATAGAAGTCCAACCCATTGAGAGTCCATGAGTGGCATGCCTGTCCCAAATGTCTGTTTTGTTCAGTATATGGATGGAGTATACGTCTTCACATAGATACGGCCATATTCAAGGTTTCTTACAACCACCTTTTATAACTTATTTTTCATCATAAACATAATGTATCTTCTATGAAATTTACTTGTTCACCTAGGCTTGCACTTTCCTTGGAATGGGCCTATGGTCAAGTCCATCGACATTATTTTTGTTTTTCAAAATTATATTTTCTCACCATTAAAGTTGAACAAAATTATTTAACGTGTGAATAAAATTTAAACAAAGGTATATTTACATTTAATATGTTGTTATTTAGTACATTTTGATTGTGGTAAATGATTTTTGACGTAATATAATTTTTACGTCATCGTCTGGTGAAATTTTAGCAAGTCACTTAACACAACATAGATTTGGTTAACCTTTTACACACTAACTAGATCTGAATGCATCTTACAACAAAAATCAAACATGTAACTACATAAATTCAATGGCATGTGCGGAGCTCTATATTGCTTAGGTGAAGAGCCTAACTTCTAAAGATAACATGCCTTTTGGATTTGACATTGCTAAATTAGACATTCATATTGCTATATTTTTCCTTTTTTCTCCTACCTAGATGATGGCTTTGTTGAGTCCATCTTTCCTCCTTTGGCCCTTGATTGCCGACTCTCTAGCTTGAAGTTTGTCCTCTTTGTTTTTTTATGGTTGTCTGCACCTCCTTTGTAGCTCATCTTCCATACCCTTTCATATGGATATGTTGAATTGTTGAACTCGAACACTGGACTCTTGCTCAATCCTCATTTGGCACTCTCTCTCACAATGTTGATCCTCCTCATACAGTATTAGTCTTTGCGTTCCACCTTAGTTGTATGTCCTTCAAACAAGCTAGTGGATCTGGATTTCTTACTTGTGTGCTTTGAAACTCATGATAGCAAGATCCGGCTCGCTGTTGTGGGAGAAGAGAAAACGACTCGTCTAGCTGGACGAGCATCTCGGTCCTTGTGCTAGTAGGATGAGGTGAGGCTAGATGAGATATCAAACACACCATCAAATGGTGGTAAGGCTATCCGTACTCTTCATCCTCTAAATTCATTCTTTAAAAAGAATATTCCGTCCTGGTCATCGAGATTCTCTCCTCTATATTACTTTCTCCCGCACCCATTCATCCTCTATATCTCATACTCTATATCAACTACCAACAGTGGGGCCCACATGTTTCTGAATAAATTTTATCTAAATATATCCATGTGAGATCTTGTTTTGAAAGATTTATTGTAACGAATTTAATAGTGCAATCGGAATTTTTTTGGGTTTTTGGTTTGTGAGTTATAACATTTTTAGTTATAGTTAATTCAGTGGGGCTCACCGCTGCATGCTTTTTGTCCTTTCTCTTCGGCGTGCTGTCGGCCTCTCTGCGTGCGCGGCAGCGCTGCCCGTGGGTCCCCCGCTCGATGGCGTACGTCCTGCAAGCCGCTGAATTTGGCGGACATCTCGGCCATCCGGTAGTGTAGCGCATCATATATAGGAGCCACTGCAACTGTCTTGTCCGCTATATGCTACTTCAGTGTGATTTATAGGACGTGAGTACAGATAGCCTAAGACCCTTACATCAATTGACACGATGGTAAAGTCTTTACCGCCAGAAAATAGGTGACTTTTGGATACTGCCGTTTAATTGACGGTACAAGTTTGGATTTTAAAAATCTGTTTTGAAAAATATATATTTGAGAAAAACAAAAAATATAATAAAAATGAAAAAACTAAAATGTTGTGACGGGTTGGGCTTTAACAAGCAAATAAAAAATTTATCTCAGCCCAACCGTCCACCACGGGTCCACGGCACCACCTCCCACCCGTCTCCCTCCTCGCGTTCCTCTCGTCCGTACGCCGCCGCCGCCGCCGCCGCCGCCGCCTTACGCCAGGTGCCGAGGCCCTCGCCGATCTCTTAGCCGGCGAAGAGTGCCCACTAGGTATCCCCCCCTTTCCCACCAGGTATTCCCCCCTTCTCTTCCCTGTGTGCTGTGCGAAACCGAGTTCCCAAACTCTAACCTCAAGCTATTTGGCTACTTGATGCCTACATGTTTACGCACATGTCCCTTTACTAGATCCGCCCCTGATGGACAACGTCGAGTCTGCCCCTGACTCGCCGGCGCAGGCGCCGCCGTCATCCGCCTCTTCTCTCCCCAAGGTCCCTTTATCCTTTCTCCTCTTCTATCTCTTAAGGAAGGAGTGCGTGTTATACTGTCATCAATATCATCGTGACTGATCGTCCCTGTTGTAATCTTGGTATATGTTAGGAACAATCGCAGGTGGAGTTGGAGTTGAGGCTGCTTCAGGCTCTCGAGTTCTACCCTCCATCAAAACTCAAAGGTCTCGCCATAGTGTTAAGTTCTTTGTTTGTTAGCCCCTGGGGCCTGGCATATATTCTTATGTAAACACCTATGCTATTGACACTAATTCACTAATGGTAAAAATAGGTCAACAATGAATGAGCTATCTGAGTACCATATGCATGCTTTCATATAACAAAAGGTTGGCTTTAATGCCTTTTTTTATTGCACTTTGAAAGAAACAACGTATTGACCCTCATTGAAATGACTGATTGGTATATTTATTACAAAATATTTTGATGTGCAAAGGATGTAAGTTGTTAAGGTTCAGCTAAAGCTTGTTGAGTGATGTACAAGGTGGGATTATAGTATTGCAGAATTGAAGGTGGATTTGTGCCCCTACAACTACAAGTACAGGGCTCCAATGCTCGCTGCTGCCCTGCCATTTTGAAAAACTAGAAACCATGCAAATTCCCATTTGGTTCTTTCAAATGATCCAGTTATTCATCTGAGGTTGTCGTCCATCACTTCCATGATGGAGTATGCCTGTATAAATAATTTGCATGTCATTTTCAAAGAGCATCTAAGTCTGTCTGTCGAGAAAAATAGCATGTGCCGAATTGGCCATGATAGTCTGATTACCTGTTTTACTAAGTTGTTTTGATCAGGTGCTTTGCAATATAACTCGGTTTTTTTTAAGAAAGTCACACATAGATAAAAAAACATAGAAGTGGTATAGAGTGATTGGAGTGACAGTAATTATATTGTATTTCTAGTTAAATTAAACGGAAGTTGTTATACTTGTATATGGTGAATGACTGAATGAGCATAAGAAGTTGAGGGAAAAAAATACTAAAATAAAAAAGGATAAAATTGATTATCTACAAAAAATCAACTGGTTTGTGTCTCCCATCTAGGATTTAGGAATTCTAGCAAAGAATGTTTGTGAACCCTGTTTCTGGCAACTTAAACACTGTTCTGGTGTACTTGTTTTAGGCATTCATCGGCACTTTGTTCTCTATGGCCTCATGGAATATTTGCGAAAAAGGTAGCTGCATATGTAAATTTCAACTTCAAACACTTATAGTGAAATATATGGAATCTGGCCTGACCATATGTTATATGTTACAGCCTTGACCGACAGTTCTCTTCTGATGAAGTTTTACAACTCTTGGACCGCTTCTTTAACCTAGAAATGCTGGTATCTGGAAACCCAATATCTGGATTACTTTGTTATATTCCCTTTTTCTTTTTGTGTTATATTTGTGTGGACAATTGGAATAGATTAAATCTATATCTGCATAAATTTACCACAATTTCACATTCGTATGGAAATCCTACAGTTGGGTTGCAACTCACAAGTTTTACTTATGATGATTAATAAATGAAGAAACCAGAGGATGATGAAAAGGACAACTTCAATCAGGGGGAAGAATTTTCCTTGCCAGAGAATTTTCTCAACAAGGAAGAATAATAACAAGTAACTTGGTAATGTCATAGGAGGTAAGCACATGCACTTTTGCCAGCTAAGTTTTTTCTCTCTCTCCCGGTGTTGTCTTCTGACATTACGTGCAAACGTGATGATAAACTGGTCGCATCTTGCAGGTACTTTGGGCGTCCTCTGGAAGAGAGATCAGAACGCCGGTTCTTAGTTATTCACACTTTTTCTTGTAGCATTGTCGTCCAGAACATCAGTTGCGAGGAGACACTGAACACTGAAGTAAAGAAACACATTTGCTAAGCTGTGGTTGTGTTTACTGACTGTACAGCTTTTGTTGACTAGTGTAATCGATTGAATTGTGTGGTTGCCTGGAGGGTGAACATAAAGCAAGGAGTGGCGATTACAAACTTCTGTGATCATGACTATAGGTGCAGTCCTATAAAGCATCCATGAGGATTATAGGCTATCAAAATTACTGCTGTCCTAGACTAATACATGCCCATATTGCCCTATTGGTCGCTGAAAGTCACGCCTTAATACTTCACTTATTGTGTCACGACATTTTGTAATGCAAACTTTAGTAGAGCGTCCCCAGTGGCTAGCTATTTGCTAGTTGACTAGGGTTACTATACAATGCATTTTTTTATTGTCTCAACCTTTAAGTACAAGTTGTAGTATCTGAACTTACGTATCAGCGCACACTCTGACACACTCACACCTTATGTAAGCTTGACCTATAACCTATATCTGATGCTACAATACACGGCTAAGAGATATGACAGTGGTTGCTCATCCTTCCGAGGCAACTGGAATTATTGACAGGGAATAAATCCCCTAGGTGAGGCGCCCGGGCAAGTATCAGCACTCGAACCCGGGTGGGCAGCCTGGCCTCTCGATTAAACTTAGGAGAAGCTCCTCCTAGCAAGAACAAAGAAGCGAGGGTAATGTGAACCTCCTTCCATCCTCTTATGCTCTTCTTGCCTTCTTCGCATTCTTTTCTCTCTTCTTTCTTGCTCTTGGTTCCTAGAGAAAGAAGTGAGACAGAGTTATATGAGGGGAGAGAGAAGTTGGAGCACCTAGTCAAACTCCTAGATGGGGCAAAGAGGAAAAAGAGAGGAGGGGGGAGGGTTGGCTACTCACGATTTTACATGGCACACGTGTTAACTGCTTAGTCAGACTGTCGATGTGGGTTGTGCACCTGCGAGCGCCACGTGCCCCAGCTTGCAGTCGCGGGCAGCCCTACCTTTGCCTCCACGGGCGACCTGTCGTGTCCGCAGCTCCGCTCGCCCTAGCGCCCTGCCAGGGCCGAGCACCCCAACTCATAGTCACGACTAGCCCTAGCTTGCCTCCACGGTCAGGCTGTCGCGTCCGTAGCTCTGCCCGCCCTAGCTCGCCGTATCAGTGGTATATCTTATATACGGACACTGACAAGACACGAGTGTACCCTATGTCCCCTAGTTTTTTTAGGGGAGATGGGATGAGTAATCTGCTACACCGGTGGTCTCCTATATACTGAAATGGTCATGAGAGACTCACCTAAAGCAATTTATAGGAGATGCAATATAGAATATCTGATGGAGTTGCTCTTAAAGAAAAAAATGCCTATGTGTTTTTCTCCTAGCCCTTACCTTCTGCAAGTCATAACGCAGGCAATGTTTGTCCTTATACTCGCCGAATGGCAACACTCAACACAGCGCGCTAAAGTAGTTTCTGTTTTGCAAAACTGAAAGAAAGCATATGGCAGTTAGTAGTCGGTACTTTGAAACATAAAATTCTTGGTAAATGCCAATAAATCTTGCAATAATATTTCTTCTTGCCGGACTGCACTTGGAGCCGCACATATTTCCAGCTTATTACTATCCCATTGGTCGTATACTCGTATGGCTATGGCTGGCACTTGGGAGTTGGGACTGGTACCTGATGAATCTCCCAGACTTGAGTTATGATTCTGACCGAGGGTACTTAGACCAGCCGCCCTCGATGAACTGTGTTTTTCCCCATCCTACATATAGGCGTGCCGTTGTGCCCACCTGTACGCCCGCATCTGCTGATGTGGGAGCCCACACGGGGGCCACGTCTCGATATGCGTCTGCATCGTTTCTCGTGCCTACCGCTCACGCCCCCTCCACACCCACGCGCATGTAGCTTAGCAGCTGCAGCGGATGGCTGCGACATATGGGTCCCACTACAACATGTGTAACATCGGATCTACTTTTGCAATATTTAGATGAAACACTTGTAACATACGTTTGAAACAGTTGAAACACTTGCAATGAAACACCAGGAAAACATGTGTAGCCATTGGAAAATATATACAATATCCAAATAAAACACTTGCAACATATGTGAGAAACATATGCAATATCTAGATGAAAACATTTGCAACATACGTCTGAAAACACAGATCAGATATTGGGAACAAACCTTTACGACATACTCGTACAACCATTGCAACATATGCAATATCCCGATCTACTTTTGCCATCCATCTAAAACACTTGAAACATGCGCTTTCAGCGCAATATCACCTTGTTGCTTGGACGAATGGAGCTCGTCGTCGCGGAGCTCAACAATGGCGCAAAGGTCGGCATGGCGCATCGAGCTCGTCAGTGCGCCAGCGGAGTGGCGAGCACTGCACGGGCGAGCACCACCTGCGCGAGGCCATGAGCACCCCTGGCGAGCAGGATGGCAGGGACGAACACCTACGGTTGGCACGCGCGTGGACCCGCGTGGGCAGGGCGAGCACGCACCATGCAGGGCGCGAGAACCGCAACGGTACCGTGAGGCCAAGTGATTGGGAGGAAGGCGTGGGACCCACCCATGACAGTGTGGAGTTCGTGTGTGGGTAGGAATGGTGAGTAGTGTGCTGCTGGCCATGGAACGAGTGGAGAGGATAACCCTCGATGAGGAGCAGAGGAGATATTTTTTAGAGAGAGATAGAGGAGCCGTGAACGAGTGGAGTAATGAGGATGGCCCTCGATAGGAAGTGAAGGAGATATGTTTAAGAGAGATGCATGAGCCTTAGAGAGCTAGCACTGTTGAACCGTAGCGCACAGGGTAGGAAGCGCCGCGTCTGTCCTTCCAGACGACCTGAGGTATCATTAGGCCAGTCTTAATGGAGTTTCATCAGAGTTTCATGAGCATTAATTATGCTGATATGACGCCATATTAATGAAGAGAGATGATAAGAGTTTCATGGGAGTAGAGAGAGTTTCATAGGGATGAAACTCTTCTGCACTGTTTCCAAAATTTAGATGTGTTGAAAACAGTAATATGAAATTCCCACTGACACTGTCCTTATCTAAGCGATGATTTTGATGGCTATGACTGTTGTGAGAGGAAAACACGGTACGCTTTTTTTTTTACTCCTCGATGAACTGGTGAGCTTCCGGTCAGAGCGGCATGGCACGCAAGTCGCCAGAAGGCCGAAACACCCATGCCATGGGCCAGGCCCATGGACAGCATCGGCCGGCGGCAACTCCCCCCTTCGGCCTTCCCAAGCGAATCCACGGGCAATCGACAGTAATCCGCCGGCGGCTCCTCCCCCGGATAAACCCCGTGATGGACATCACAACGCCCCACCAGTCAGCGAGCGAAAACCCGCGGCGCCACGACCCGCAGCGGGCGGCACATGGCTCCGTTCCAAAGCGCATCTCCTTTCCCCTCCCTCCCTCCACTCCCGATGTGAATGTGAGTCAGTGACACCCGCTGCGCCGCCGCCCTCGCGCTGCCGATCCGGTCCCCGGTCCGCCGAGAAACCCCCGCCGGATCACGCGCCAATGCCCCGCCACGCCCACCACGACCCGGCCCCGCCCGCCTGCTGCTCCTGCTGCTGCGGATGCGCGGGCGCGGCGCCGTGCTACTACCCGGCACCCGCTTCGGCCCCGCCCAGCTCCGCCGCGTCCGACCAACTCCTCCACGCCATCGCCGCCCACCTCCTCCTCAGCTCGCCGGCGCCCGCTCAGCCGCAGCCGCAGCCACAGCCCCAGCCGCCGCCGCCTCCCGCCGCGCAACACACCACGAATCCCTATCCCTATCCGTATCCGCACCCCCAGCAGTACCAGTACCAGTACCAGTACCAGCAGCAGGAGGCCAAGCCCCATGCCTACACCCATCCACCGCCGCCGCAGCAGCTGAAGCCCAATCCATCCGGCGACCACGGCCACCTCCTGCTCCACTCGCTTCTGCGTCGGGTGGCCGCGATCGAGTCCGCCCTTCCCCGCTGCTTCCCCGCCCCTCCTCCGGCGCGCCGACCGCCCCACCCGAACTCTCGCCCGCGCCGCGCGGCCCGCTACCAGGAGGAGGAGGAAGAGGAGCAAGAGGTGGAGGAGGGAGACGAGTCGGAACCGGAATCGCCGCCCTCGCCGCCGCGGCCACGGCGACCGGCTCGCACGGGGCCGCTGCCCTCCGCGGCGAGTGACCGCGCGGCGCGGACGATCCAGGTCCACTTCCGCCGGTTCCTGGCGCGGCGCTCCCGGACGCTGCGCCAGCTCAAGGAGCTCGCCATGCTCCGGTCCAAGGCCGCGGCGATCCGGGGGTCGCTCTCCGGCCGCCGCGGGGGCGCCGACCCCGCCGCCGTCTCCGAGGCGGCCATGGGCCTCCTCCTCCGGCTCGACGCTATCCAGGTGATGGAACCCTTGCCATGAACTCATTCGGTTCGGTCCGTATGCCATCGGTGTGCTGGGTTTTGAATTGGGTTTTGGATCAGGGAGGGGACCCGATGATCCGGGAGGGCAAGCGCGCGGTGAGCCGGGAGCTCACCCGGATCTTGGAGTTTGTTGACAAGGTGCTGATCAAAGAGCACGAGCAGATGGTGATGGCCGACAAGTACCATGACGGCTGCAATGCTGCATTGGTGGCAGGTCGCCCGTCTGTGAGCAAGAAGGTGAGTTTCCCCGGTAATGCTCAGGTTCACACGCTCAATGGAAAGACAGAGAATGGAAATGAGGTTGATGAGGGCTCTGAAGGCTCCAGCTCTGCTGAGTCTGATGAGGTGAAGCCTAGCAAGAGAAGTGCCTATGGTAAGCCTGGGCTTGCAGCACCAATGCCCGTGCACATGGAGTCGAGGCCGGTTGCTGGTGAAAGGAGATAACGTGTCATCAGCATCATGTGATGCCATTTCAGGTTTATAATCTTGTGTTTGTCATCTCGCTGCTACATTTCCACTGATGTTTCATGAGGGACGTTTTTTTTCTCAAATTGTAGCGTATGTACAACTGTGGACTCTAGAACTAGGGCAGTTGTATGCTCAGACGACCTCTCTGTTAACTGCATTTTGTTGCAGGATTGTACTACTGTACTAGTACCAGCTTTAGAACTGAGAATTGTAGCTTGGATCATTTGGTTCAACTGAAATGTTTAGGATCTTGGATAATCATATATTTCTTGTTAGCATTGCTCATTATTATCGTTGATTGATGACTTATGGTCACAGGGCCACCATGTTCTAATTGTACTTGTACCCTTGCTGGTTGAAGATTGCTCCTGAACTGATGTTCCCATCGTGTTCTTTGGCCAACTCATGCTGATATAATAATTTAAACCTGTGCAGTTTGGTTGCATTTTATGAATTGTTGCTTACAACATGTGATTTCTATAGTCTATAGCTGTTTCTTCAGAAGTTGTTATTCTCTCCGTTCCAAATTATAAGATGTTTTGACTTTTCTAGATACGTAAATTCTATTATGCACTTAAATATATAATACATGTCTATATAGTAAAAGCAATGTATCTAGAAAAACCATAATGTCTTATAATTTGGAACGGAGGGAATATATTTGAAGTATTCAGTTGTCACGGTTTCTTTTCTGCCTTCCTTGATTATATATAAATGTAATTGAGCTTTCATGTATCCTCTTGCCTTGTTCTTTTGAAATTTGAGGGTTTCTTTTCTGTTTTCATGCACCTGCAATCTCTTATAGCTTATCATCTTGTACATATCATTAGACCCTTAATTGCATGGTCATCAATACACCAAAACCCACTCAGGGGTCTTGATGATTTTTCACTAGCTTTTTTTCCTTTTTCTCTAAAATCTACTCAGGTCGTTTTTGGTATTTTCACCCATTCGTCGATATTTTGGCTTCCACACTTTTGTAGCCTCCACCTAAGGTCAGTATGTATGTTGTGACTACGTCATCTTGGCAAGAGTTAGAATTGAAGCTGTTCGGCTGATGGTTTTTGCGCCTGATAAGCCGGCTAATGTTGTTTTGTTATAAGAGAAAAACACTGTATCATGGTTGATAAGCGGGGCTGATATGCTCATGTTCATCTTTGAGATAGTGCCAACATATCACTTGTTTGCTCCAGGAGAAAAAATTGAGTCTTCCATTTACCCCTTATGTTGCCTTTTTGTCCTTCACATATCTAATTGATAAGTAGGCATGACCAATTTCAACTGTGCCAAATTGTTTGAATATTCTTCTCATGCCACTAAATGGTTCATTTTGGTATAAAGCATGTTATTGTCACTCCACCCCCCCTCCCTTATTTTACCGTCATAATTTCACGCATTCACCTAAATACGTATGACCATATCAAACTATATGCTGCGTACTTTCGTCATCTCTAGTAGGCGTGTTAGGATTTGAAACAAAAATCATCGAGGTATAACTCTGATTACCGATGTATCTTGCTCCATTCGTTCCAAATTATAAGACATTTTATATTTTCAGATGTATATCTTTTGCTATGCACTTATATATAAACTATATCTAAATACGTAGTAAAAGCAATATATTTAGAAAATGTCTTATAATTTGGAACATAGATAATACAATATAACATCATTTTTTCCTAAAATTCGGTCTCATAATAAAGGTTATTTGGAATATGAACCACTTAATAAGTTTAGAGATATAGAAATTTGTTTTCAAAGTTCGAACACCTAAGAGGCACCCATTGATAAGTTTAGGGTCTGCTTATATATCTAACCCGAACTTGTAGGTCAAAACTTACAAGGATCGACTTCTAAAGATTCTAATACACCTACTAAAACGAGCACAGTTGGATTTAGAGCAAGTCTAAGCTCATGTCCTTTATCATACTTTTGAGTGTTCGACTCTAGTGGGGTTCTTAATAAGGCGTTGAATTTCAAACCCTCATTTCTGGAGCTCTAGAGTGGACCTCTGCTTTTCAGTTTTATAGGTTGCTTTCTGCACGACTGTCTGTACCGCTTGTGCTCGAGCGTTGCAGCCTATCACCTTCTTGTTGGCTCCGCTCCCGCGCACCCAGCTTGGTGGCTTATCCGCGAAGCGGCCTCCTTCACAGGGCTTCCATCCTTGGTGGAGTCTCCACCCCTCCCACCCTTCTCCCTGTCACCCTCCCCCTTAAGAGGCGACCACGACCCCCCTCCCCCTTCTCCCTCTCTGAGATAGGCCATTTTTTAACGATACGTTTTACTCAAAATCAGATTTACGACAAAAACAAGCTTCCTCATTGTGCCATAGCCACGCGACTCGTCCCTCTCACTCGCGACTCGCCCTAGCATCGCCGCCGCCGCCCCCGCCTTCCACCACAACTGATCCCCCTCCCTCCCCCCTCGGGCATCGCGCCGAAGGCTGGAGGAAGTGGTGATCCATCATTTTTAATAAATTTTCTAGTAGATCAAGTCCTTAGGGTTAGGGTCTCTCCATGCCAAGTTTCTTGGTATCGGGGATTTATTTTCTCCTCCTCTTCGGCGATGACCAGGGGGCAGGGTGGAATCGCTTTCTCCATGGCGGCTCTCTTGAAGATGAGAGACAGCTACGGCGTCAGCAACTTCATCAGCATGGCGACATGGAGATTTTTCTTTCCGAACGACGATTTCAAAGCGGAGATGATGTCGCCACCATGGAATAATTTACTCCGGTCTCTTCTCCGTTTCGTTATGGTTAGATTTGGCCACGATAAAGGACTAGGAAGAATACGTTTCAGATCAGTCTTTCTCATTCTTCTGTAGCAGAAAAAAGAAGGAGGACATAAGAAAGAAGAAGTTTCTCAACTCCGTCTGCAGGAATGTCAGCCGTCGTTCGTTGGACATCTGTTCTCGGGCCTTTTGTCGAGTGTTTGCCTGTGCGGTCATCTATACAAAATGTTATACAGGTTTTGATCTGAGAATTGGAGCTATTCAATATAGATGAAAATCGGTTTCTAGATATACGTAGTGTATTCTAGAGTCCTGGTAACGTGATGATGTTCCCAGCTATAATCTAATATAATTTTTTTTCTATAAAAACAAAGTTACGACAAAAACAAATTATTATTATTATTATTATTTTTCATTTCTTTAATAGTTTCCGTTTTCTCAATGTTAGCGTTATTATTGTTTTTCACTTTTCTCCCAGCTCCTCATGCGCCTCATGCCACAGCTTTTAAAGCCCACCGCCCTCCTAATTTCGCTCTCACGTCCCTCTCCCTCGCCTGCCCCTCTCCCCTCCCAAATCCCAGTCCCCCTGTCTCCGTCGCGCGTCCTCGTCCTCCTCTCCAAGAACCAGAGCAAGAAACGGACGGGCCACCCGATCGATCAGGCGCGCGCGGCCGCAGCAGCCATGGGGCTGTCATGGTGCCGGGGCCTTCGCCTCCTCTTCGTGGCGTCCCTGCTCGTCCTCTCCGCCGCGGCGCTGCAGCAGCCCTCGCCACGCGCGGGGAGCCGGCCTCCTCCGCCCGAGCCGTCCGCCGCCGCCGCCGACGCGCTCCTCGCCCGCATGTGCGACCCTCGCGGCGCTCACCCGGCGCCGCCCTCCTGGTGCCACACACTGCACCTCAGGCGCCGCGCCGGGGCCGCGGGGCACCGCCGCCACAACCACCACCACCACCGGCCCGTGCCGATGCCGCTGCCGCCTCCGGGCCGCGACGGCGGTGGCGGGGAGGAGATCGACGTGCGCTACGGCGTCGCCAAGCGGCTCGTGCCGACGGGGCCGAACCCGCTGCACAACTGAGGCGCACGCTCGCCGCGCCGCGCAGCGCGCCACGACGACGACGACGCGGCGGTGGTCAGTTCACCGTTTCTTGGACGCCGAGCTCCTCGCGCGATGTAAGCACCGCTCGTCGGCCTCTCTTGTTCCTGCTTTCCGGCCGGCACGCGCCACGCCGCGACGCCGACGCCACGCCCCCGGAACCGGAAAGGACTTACAATGGAGGACCGATCGACGCCTGGGCGTGCCGCGTGCATGACAATAACAGAGATACTAGTAGAGTAGATACGTGTGCCATGTATAGGCTCGTGCTTCGTCTTCCTTCCGATTCTTAGACTTCTTGGCTTTTTCCCATTGCTCTGTTCCTTGCTGCTGGGGTCCCCTGTAGTTGTAGCCTTCTTGGCTTCCATTGTTCACTAGTAGAAAACTGAAAGTTTTTTGTCTCGCGGTAACGCACGCAGAATTTGTCGTTTCACTCGCTCATGTCTTTCTCGGCTTCTCGCCCCGGCCGCCGGCTCCGGGCCTCCGGCGAACTGCGCCATCTTTTCGGTTCCGTTTGGATTCTTTGCAGAGCTGGGGGGCTGCAGATGAGATGATGCGCGCGTTACTCCTCGATGTGGTCGGCGTCGGCGTTGCGGGGCAGGGCAGCGCCGCAAGTAAATGCGCTCTGGTTCTTCCTGTGACTGCAAAAGGAGGATGCCGAAATTAATGGCGCGCTCCACGGTCTCGCCTTCCGCATTGATGCTGCCGTGGCAATTGGCATCGACGTTCCACGACGCGCCCTCGTGCTTAGTGAGATACTCTACAGGACACAGCCTCTGGCGCAGGGGCGGCAGCGGCGGGAGAACCAGAAGTTGCACGGTCATGGCGCGGTAACTATTTCGCGACTTCTGGTTGGGCTATCATAACGAACTTTAACTGCCGTTGCCTGATGACGGCGTCAGTACTAGGAGTAAACATGATGAGTCCAGAGTTGCAACTGGCAGCGACAGGCTGACACCTGACACCACTGCACCGTCTTCGTCGCCGCCGATGAGAAATCTCCCCGGTCCCCGCCGCCCTCCGCGCGCCTGACCGACTTGCCCCCCTCCCCGCGCAACGGCAGCGGTGAATCGGGTGGACCGGCGGCGGGCGGCGGCGCTGTGCGAGCGCCGAGCGGAGATCGGACCTCGCATCGCAACGAAACCCGCGAGGCGCTCGGCTGGTTTCAAGACGTCCGTGCAATAGAAACTTCCGTCAGCGTCAGGTAATAAGCGACGCAGCAGGCGTTTGGACCTGTGAAGTGTGAGCTGCGATGCGTGTGGTCATAATGAGCTTGCTGTTCGACGCCTGAAAGATACCTTGGCGTGCGCCTGCTCGTGGAGCCAGTCCTGCAGCAATAACTGAAACAGAGCACTCTGCAATGCCTGGATCGGGCCGAGAAGTAACTCCTTGCCGATGATGGCCCGTGCGTAGATATCGCCCCAGTCTTGTGCATTCTCTGCAGCCTGAATTATGAGCAACACCGAATTCACCATCCCGTGGTAAGCGGACACTTCAAACATGGCAAAACATACCTATGCTCCAAGCTGGTAAATTCCATATGCTGTAAAACCTGGCTTTCTATTGAAGGCAAGAAGACATATACTTTCCTAGATTTACAGCCTTAATGTACCATTTTTGCCCACTAACTACATAAAATTTTGACAGTGTAAACCATGCTTCAAGCATGCACTGCAGCAACTATCCCTTCATATAAAACCATACAGACCCACAGGTTTCTCTCCGTGTCACCTCTTCCGTCCAGAGACGGTTTTCTTGACAGCGCCAACAGAGACCAAGAACTCGTCCAGAGATGAGAGCGTCTTCATGTCGTCAGGAGGGAAGTAGCTGGCTGCCTTCCCCATGAAGGAGGCGAAGAGCAGTGAGAGACCGGGCGCCCTGGCAGCGCGCTCGGGGAGGAACTCGTCGAGGAAGGCAAAGGCCGCCAGAAAGTCCGACCGGCTCGCGTTGATTGGGGCTGCAAAGTGGCAAGGGATTATCCGTCGGAATCGCCAGTCCGCAGCAATCCTGTCAACCCAGTCCCGCACCTGTCAATCGAAGCAAATGATCTTGATTAGCTTGAAGAATACTGTTATGCAGTGCTGCCTTAGAGTAATGCAGGAAACTAGTGATCCAGTACAGATCAGATACAGATACACCATAAGGTTATATTGTAAACTTTTAAGTGTGGATTTGATGTAAATCTCAGAGAAGTCAGAAAGAATACAGGTGGGGTCGGGTTATTCCACAGCTATCTGAAACATTCAGTTCTGTAAATCAGAAGAACATACGGTAAAGATTGCTTACATTCTAAATGTTACATCCAACTCTAATCTGAATAAGGAAGATATTCATTATTACTTTCTTAGTTCCTGAAAGATAAAAAGCTGACCATAGGATCAATGCTACTAAGCAAAACGGTTTGTGTTGGTAGCGTGTAATAACAAAATGGATATTTGACACCAAATGAAAATAGGCAGGCCTACTTGAAGACCGCGAAATCATAATCTATGATCCTTTTTTTTCTCTTCAAAATGACTATGATCCCTTACACTACCTCTCGAAACAACAAGAAAAAGCATCTATGATATTATGACAGGAGTAACCTCCAGTATGGCATCAATAGAACGATGTGTGATGCTAGATTTTCCAACTGTCACAAGAACTTACCTTCTCTGGAACTTTGCTGAAAACAAGCGTCTTGACAATTGGTGAGACAACCAATTTTTGCGACATTTGAGCAAAACTTGCATTTGGCTCAAGCAGATTTGACGGGCCAAGAAATAGTATTTGAAGCACCATTCTCTCCCACCCTGTTGAAAATAACCAAGGAATCAGTCAGTATTGATGTGGACATGTGGCACATGACCTTGTACTGTTGAAGATACCAACATTCTGTAATTTCTCCACAAAACTGACTTTTGACCTGAAAACTAAATATCTAAAGATACTCATTTCCGTTGTCTTCCAACTCAGAATAATACATAGAAAACATAGCATAATTGCTAATCAGTAATCTAAACATCTGGGACATGATTACACAGGAACTTCAGAGAGAACGAAAATTACCAAGGTAGGACAAACATTTTGTAGTAAAGTTCCTACTCAGTTCATAAATAAACAAGCAATGGCAAATTCGACCTGTCTGCACATGATAGTTCATTGACAACTATAAGGGACCACTTTGCAGATAATGAATGAAACTATTCTTGTGGTACTGCACTACTATGGTAGTATGGTTCAAATGTGAGAATTACATTTAGCAAATTTCATCTGTTTTGTCTTCTTGTATTGCAATGTAGTGACAAACTGATAACCATTTCATATCGAAAAAAAGGGTTTGACTGTAGTTAGTCGTTACCTTTCTGACGGTTTAGCTTATTGTCAACAACTGGTTCGTCAGGAACCTCCTTCCCTTTGCTCAACAACTTCACTGCCAGTCCATTCTTGGCAGATGCCAACAGAGATTCTTTGCTGATACACTCCGGTGGCTGTTGAGGAACAAAGATGACAGCATCGGTCACCAGTAGTGTCCGTGAAGGCTTGTGGTAGAACGCCACCTCCACATATGGTCCAATCCCTGAAAGCAAAGTGACATTCAGACTCCTATGGAGCAATGCACGAAACAATGCTGAACATCTGCAGGGACAATACCAACTTCCGGAGAGCTGAGCACCTTCTGCTCGATTTCGGCGGCCCAGGGCGTGGCATCATCCTCATCTTTGAGCGGCTTGGCCCGGAAGATCCCGAAGAACTCAAGCGGCAGGTTGATTGGCCAGCTCCACTGCCTGGGCGCCACCCATATCTGAGCATTGGGGAACTTCCTGGAGAAGGGGCCGACGAAGATTTTGTGTTCGTACGCGAAGGTCGGCAGTACGATGTGCTCCACCGGCGCGTCCAGCTCCTTGAGCAGCTGCAACCAATTGCATCAGCATGAGCAGAACTCGTTGGGAGAAGAAACAAGAGGATGGCATGGGGCCGGGCAGGGTGCGTGCCTGGATGCACTCCTTGGTGGGCGCGATGGGCGCGTGCACCCACAGCCCGCCGGACTTGAGCTTGATGACGGTCATGCGGATGTTGGTGGAGACACTGCTGAAACCCAGCGCCTGCTCCTGTTCGAACAGCCATATGCTGCCCTTCACCGCCTGACCCCACCCAACGGCCGGCGGGCACCAACGCGAGAAACAGTGAGGAAATTTCCGTTCCGGTCGTCGCCGGGGAGCAAAAGGCGAGAGGCGGCCTGCGAGCGGACGAGAAGGTTACCTCGGTGCGGATGGTGCGGCGGTTGAGGAACGGGCCGAGCGGGAAGGGGAACCCGGTGAAGTTGAAGTAGAACCGGCCGGACCCGCTGGTCTCCGCCTCCACCCCGGCCGAGGCCGAGACGGCGAGCCGCGGCCTGCGGGAGCGGGGCGGCGGGGCGCTGACGTGGTGGGGCGCGAGCGCCCCGCGCTGCGCCAAGCGGAGCGGCCGCGGGGTGGAACTGTAGGCGACGGCTGCTGCTGCCATTGCTGGTCCGGTCCCGAAGCTTGCGGCTGGGGAAATTTCGGGCCACCCGGCGGTTAGTAGCGCGCCGGATTTGCAGGCCAGGTGGAACTGATGGCTGGATGGGGCGACACGCGGAGGCGGCGGGTGGCTGGGAAGTGGCAAGCGCTGCTGGCCGCCGTGGACCGTAGATAGTGGAGTGGGAGACGAGCACGCAACGGAGTGGATGGCTCTGGAGTCTGGGGACTCCGTTCTAGTGCCCGTCCCGGTCGGACGACCGTACTCGGACGCACACGCATGATGCGTTGCAGCAGGCCCGACCAGCCTGCACGATAGGTTTTATTTCAAACTCTGGTTTTGTTTTGATGTTATCGGATTCCACGTGTGTTAGAGTGGATTAGAGTGAAACTAGATTGATGTCAGTCTGATTATACCTAAACAAGGCCTAAGTGATTTTGCTTAATCACCCTATTCGGCTGTTCTTATCAGCACGGCTTATCAGCCGTGGTACAGTGTTTTTCTCTCACAACAAAACAGCCACAGGCGGCTTATAAGCTGCAGAAACAGCCCGCCGAACAAGGTGAATATAAATTTTGTTACCCACTTTCAAACCAACCATCAAAATATGCATGAAAATATCAACTGAAAATATAAATGGGTAGATGATGCGAGGATACATGCTCATGCAAAATTTGAAGACGACTAAGACAAAAAGAAAGCATGTTTATTGGGTCGGGTGCAGTGTTTAGGTACATTCTGTACTGTTCACTAGCTATATATATCCCTTACATTTCAAGACAGATAATAAATTAGTTGTGTTGGGAACTAATGTGACTGCAATTCATTGAGAAACCTACTAGTCAGGGGCAAAGCCGTGAAGTTACACGTTGAGCTTGCCTGGTGCCAATGCACCATGGTGAGAGAGAAAAAAAATCCACTAACTAGACAAACTTTCACCTTGTATATCTACCAAATTATACATATCCT
Organism: Saccharum spontaneum; assembly: GCA_022457205.1. Taxonomy (NCBI): domain Eukaryota; kingdom Viridiplantae; phylum Streptophyta; class Magnoliopsida; order Poales; family Poaceae; genus Saccharum; species Saccharum spontaneum. The sequence goes on along the minus strand of CM039614.1, from coordinate 49,527,614 downwards.
TTTATTAGCAGTCCCCCGCCATAAATTTAGAGCTAGCTTCGCCCCTGCTACGAGTTACACTCAAACATGGTCAAGACGATATGCAATTCAACATCAACAGAAACATATACATCAAAGCCTATGTACACTGTCAATAAGGATTTCAGCACAAATCCAACTCCGAATCGGCAGGAGAATTTGGAATGGTCTACTCCATACCTATTCCAAAAAGAACTTCTGAGCCAGGAGTACATCAGAATCTTCTATGCATGTTACTATAATTAAGGAAAACGTCGGGCATATGGAGGGGAGTTTCAAAACCAAGATTAAAGATGTTGTAAGAATCGAATAAAATATTTCCTTCGGCATATCCAAATTTTTAGTTACCTCAAATTTAACTAGTAATTGCATCCAAATAATCATCGTAACTCCATTACAAATTAAACATAAATCTTAAAATCTAGCATAAGTCTGAATAGAAGGCCTAAGCGATGGGACGCTGCTAAAAGGCTAAAGTCAATGGTACACAGCAACCATCAACCTTCAACGTGACGAAGTTCCACAAATTTTAGATAACGTGTGTGCAGTACTAAATTTTATTTGGATCACGTTCCAAATCATAGAATTCTTGAGTTTAAAGTAAAAAAAAAATGTGTCTTGTCTTTGATAAAGTTGGTTCATTCGTTGCTACTTTTGTTTTGAAATATGAAATTCATCGACCGATCAGCAGTGCAAAGCCCGAAGTTTTTTTTCTTGCTGTTTCTTTTGGAATTTACCTTTTCTGATGGTTCTCTGCAGGTAGTAGTAGAATACAGAAATTTGAACCCTTGAGCCTGTTTAGTTGCCTTGTCCACCCAAAAAGCAAACCCAAAAAGTGCTACAGTACCTGTCACATCAAATCTTGCGACACATGCATGGAGTATTAAATGTAGACGAAAGAAAAAATAATTACACAGTTTGTCTGTAAATGTCGAGACGAATCTTTTGAGTCTAGTTAGGCTATGATTGGATAAATTTTGCCAAATAACAACGAAAAATGCTACAGTAGCCGAATACAAACTTCTTCACCATCTAAACAGCCCCCTTATGTTTGAACAGTTTGACACGGCAGGCCACACCTACGCCGTGAAGCTGTCCTGTATAGGCCGACAGAGTGTCAGTGTATCCACACCTGGGAGGGCGACTGAAGAGTGTGGATCAAGCGTTGGGTCCTTCGCGTCCAGAGAGGCTATGCGAGAGACACGACCCAGCCGTAGATGTTTCGGCCCACAGTGGAAGGCAGCGTGAACCTCTCCTGCCGGCTGCGAGAGCGAAGGAAAAAAGGGAGGAGAGACTTGGACTCCTGGAGAATGGGGTGAAGAAGAAAGTAGAACTTGGCCGGCTGCGTCCGGAAGGCTATGGCAAGATCTTCTTGATAACTAGGAGTATACCCAAATCGAACCATAGTAGTAGTACCGTAACACAGAGCTGTGTCGTGGACTTGTGGGCTGTGGCAACTTTGTCCAAATTCTATGCATTCGTGGATTGGCCTATTCGATTTCGAGCAAGCAGTGTGGTGGCGCGGCGCGTCAGTCTCCGAGACGACCAGCCGGTGCCACGGCATCATCTGTTAGGCCAGCTCCATGGCGCCAGCCACGTTCCAACCAAGGCGCCAGACGGTGCTGCGTGCTCACCGGTGGCATCGTTTGCCGGGTGTGATATGCAGCTGCAGGTCAGCAGCGCGTAGCTGGCTGATGAACAGATTCAGTTATGCAATCTCTATCTGAAGTCAGCCAGTCACATCAGATATAACCCCTCTCCCTCCAACGACATTGTCAAATGTCAACTCACACAAATTTGATCTAAAGCGAGTCGAGTCTACAAGAGAAGCTGCATCCAATCCAAACACCTGGGCACTGATGAAGACGCTTGCATATTGTACGCGAAGATAGTACTCGCGGGCAACGACACATAGTACTAGAAAAAAAAAACATTGGAAATGCTACCTTTGTGTTGAAATATGGAATTCATCGACCGACCAGCAGTGCAGTGCAAAGCCCGAAGTTTTTTTTTCCTTTTTCTTTTCTTACCTTTTTTTTTTTTGCAATTTACCTTTTCTGATGGTTCTCTGCAGGTAGTAGTAGAATACAGAAATGTGAACCCTTGTGTTTGAACAGTTTGACACGGCAGGCCACAGCTACGCCGTGAAGCTGTCCTGTATAGGCCGACAGAGTGTCAGTGTATCCACACCTGGGAGGGCGACTGAAGAAGAGTGTGGATCAAGCGTTGGGTCCTTCGCGTCCAGAGAGGCTATGCGAGAGACACGACCCAGCCGTAGATGTTTCGGCCCACAGTGGAAGGCAGCGTGAACCTCTCCTGCCGGCTGCGAGAGCGAAGGAAAAAAGGGAGGAGAGACTTGGACTCCTGGAGAACGGGGTGAAGAAGAAAGTAGAACTTGGCCGGCTGCGTCCGGAAGGCTATGGCAAGATCTTCTTGATAACTAGGAGTATACCCAAATCGAACCATAGTAGTAGTACCGTAACACAGAGCTGTGTTGTGGACTTGTGGGCTGTGGCAACTTTGTCCAAATTCTATGCATTCGTGGATTGGCCTATTCGATTTCGAGCAAGCAGTGTGGTGGCGCGGCGCGTCAGTCTCCGAGACGACCAGCCGGTGCCACGGCATCATCTGTTAGGCCAGCTCCACGGCGCCAGCCACGTTCCAAAACCAAGGCGCCAGACGGTGCTGTGTGCTCACCGGCGGCATCGTTTGCCGGGTGTTATATGCAGCTGCAGGTCAGCAGCGCGTAGCTGGCTCATGAGCAGATTCAGTTATGCAATCTCTATCTGAAGCCAGCCAGTCACATCAGATATAACCTCTCTCCCTCCAACGACATTGTCAACTCCGACCCTGTTTAGTTCCTAAAAGATTTTATAAAATTTTTCAGATTTTTCGTCACATCAAATCTTTGTACATATGTATGAAACATTAAATATAGATAAAAATAAAACTAATTACACAGTTTAGACGAAATGGACGAGACGAATATTTTAAACCTAATTAGATCATGATTGGACACTAATTGTCAAATAATAACGAAATTTGCTATAGTATCATTTTGCAAAAAAATTTGCAACTAAACAGGCCCCACACAAATTTGATCTAAAGCGAGTCGAGTCTACAAGAGAAGCTGCATCCAATCCAAACACCTGGGCACTGATGAAGACGCTTGCATATTGTACGCGAAGATAGTACTCGCGGGCAACGACACATAGTACTAGAAAAAAAAACATTGGAAATGCTCCTTTTTTTCAGCAGAGTACGTAGTGCATACTGAGGAGCGAGGACCATTAGCATATTCCGAAGGTAAAACAACGGCGACCGGTTCGTACGAGTTAACAATAGCTAGTACGGTAGGTACGTAGCTTGTATATTGTACACCAGATCCCGACACACGTTCCAATCTTTCACGCGACACCAGATCCCTGCACACGTTCCAATCTTTCACGCGCATGTGTGGCGCTAGCGTCCCTTGCTAGCATGCATGGCGCCCACCGCAAGTCATGACAAATCCTGATCACTAACGCAGGAAAATAACAACTGAGATGCTGCAGTTTTATTAAATGTCCAACGGTTACACACCATAAAGTTTTATTAATTTATTAAATTTAAAATAGACATGACCCCCAATAAATGCAACACTGGCGGCATCGTTTGCCGGGTGTTAGGTCCCACTCTCAATGAAAAGTTTCACTCCATAGTTTCATAGACATTTAATTCTATGACTCATAGAGAGTTGGTAACTGTGCCAAGAGAGTTTCATCCCCATGAAACTTAATTCTTCTCTCTCTTCATTAAAACGTTGACATGTCATCAAAAATGCATATGTGGCAGGCTATTAAATGCAAATGAAACTCTAGTGAAACTCCCACTGAGACTGGCCTTATATGCAGCTGCAGGCACTGTTCGCCTAAACGGCCGTTTAGTCCGTTTAAACACCGTTTAAACGGTAAACAGAAGTCAGCCGTCTTGTTTAGGCCATAAACGGTGAATTAAACGGTTGAGCCGTTTAAACCCGTTTAAACCGTTCAATCCCATCTAAACGGTCTAAACAAAATCAGATTAAACATGATTAAATGAGCTAAGCAACCATTTAATCCATAATTAAGTGAATTAAATGACTACGTCTATCACAATCAACATGAAACTAATTAACATTGTAATTATATGAAGTGTTGTGGGATTTAGATTTCTTCCAACAAGATTATTTGGTAGAATATTTGATTTTTACATGTGTAAATATGTATGGGTTCTAGCAAATTTTATTTTTACCTACATAAATATGTATATTTTATTGTTATTGTACAAAACCGTTTAGGCCATTTAACTCCGTTTAAACACCATTTAAACGGTCTAAACGCTAAACGAAGGGTGACCGACTGTTTACCGTTTAGCGTTTAGGAAAACATTGGCTGCAGGTCAGCATCGCGTAGTAGCTGGCTCATGAACAGATTCAGTTATGCAATCTCTATCTGAAGTCAGCCAGTCACATCAGATATAACCTCTCTCCCTTCAACGACATTGTCAACTCACACAAATTTGATCTAAGGCATTGTTTAGATACCCAAATTCACTCCTAAATTGCACTATGTAAAAAGAAGATTCCCCATCATATCAAAATATCGGCACATATATGGAGTACTAAATGTAGATGAAATCAAAAACTAATTGCACAGTTTTGTTGTACTTTGCGAGACGAATATTTTAAGCCTAATTAATCAATATTTAGACAATTATTACCAAATAAAAACAAAATTGCTATAGTGTGACGGGACACTTACTATGGCCTCGTTTAGTTCACAGAATAGGGGAGAAAAACACTATATCAGGATTCCTGTAGCATTTTGTTTGTATTTGGTAAAAATTATCCAAATTTTGACTAACTAGGCTTAAAATGTTCGTCTCGCAAAGTACAACAAAACTGTGCAATTAGTTTTTGATTTCATCAACATTTAGTACTCCATGTATTTGCCGATATTTTGATGTGACGGGGAATCTTCTTTTTGCATAGTGAAATTTGGGGGAGAATTGGGTATGCGTTTGGAATCTAAACCAGGCCTAAAGCGAGTCGAGTCTACAAGAGAAGCTGCATCCAATCCAAACACCTGGGCACTGATGAAGACGCTTGCATATTGTACGCGAAGATAGTACTCGCGGGCAACGACACGTAGTACTAGAAAAAAAACATTAGAAATGTTCCTTTTTTTCCAGCAGAGTACGTAATGCATGCTGAGGAGCGAGGACCATTAGCATATTCCGAAGGTAAAACAACGGCGACCGATTCGTACGAGTTAACAATAGCTAGTACGGTAGGTACGTAGCTTGTGTATTGTGTACACCAGATCCCTACACTACACACGTTCCAATCTTTCACGCGCATGTGTGGCGCTAGCGTCCCTTGCTGGCATGCATGGCGCCCACCGCCAAGTCATGACCAATCCTGATCACTAAACAAACGTCACGCGGGAAAATAACAACTGAGATGCTGTACTTTAGCACGCTACGAACGCTGAAGAAGTCGAGCTAGTTATGCACACGTAAGACAGGACGTTGCCGCCATGCCGGCGCCTCCGTTGCTTGCATGCGCCGACGATGGCACGACGAGGACGCCGATCAGGCGCGCACGACGCCCGCTCCCGGCTTGTAGGCGGCGCGGGCGGCGAGGTCGGCGCCGCCCACGGCGACGCTGCGGGCCCTGCGCACGGCGGGGCGGCCGACGCGCACGACGTCGTAGGCGCCGAAGAACTCGCACGGCGCGTCCTCGTCGATCCGCCCCACCGCCACGCTCCGGCTGCGGACCGGGACCGCCGCCGCCGCCGCCTGGCGCAGGGACATGGCGCGGACGAGCTCGTTGAGGTCGTCCTCGTCGACCCCGCCGCGGCGCCGGGAGCGGGAGCTGAACGTCGCGGCCTGCAGTGTCCCCGGCGCGAACCCGCCGCGGCCGGCGTACGCGCCCGCGGGCGTCGGCATCCGCCCCGCGCACGCCGACATCCCGCGCACGTACGAGTCGCACGCCCGCGACAGCGCCCGCACCGGCGCGCCTAGCCACCGCCCCAGCTTGCTGCTGCCCTCCGCCTTCTTGCTGCTCATCTCTCCACTCCTCTGTCCTCCGCCGCCGCAGAGCACGAAGAAAGCCGGGAAACCAAGAAATCACAGCGGGTAACCGAGCGATCTGGAAGAGTGGATGGAGCCTTCCAGCCTTCTGCTTTTGTAGGAGACACGCAGACCCGCGGGGGCGCTGCGCAAGTCAATGGCGAGGTGGGTGCGCGCGCGGGGTTGGACAGTGGACGAGACGATCGATCTCCGGATGAGCATGAGTAGGAGATGATTGTCTTGTACCGGTCATATATATATAAAGAGGAGGAGGGGGGTTAGTGGCTGCCGTTTGCTTCGTGGAAGCTAGGACACTCTTGCTTGATGGTTGATGCTTTGAACTAGTTGCAGCGCCCATCATTTTGTAAAGGCAAACAACGAGTGCCGCTGTGGTTGGTCAAAGGCGCTGGGGAAAGAAATGTTCAGCAAGACACCGGAACTCCGAACTCGTCAAAGTCGCCCGTAATTTGGCCCGAATCGGATGCACAAGATTGGGGTTTCGGGGACAAGTTGCTGCACTTGTGGTCGTAAAATTTGGCAGGATGGTTCGCTTCGCAAGTGCAGGTGAGATGGTCGATGTGCAGTGCAGCTGCTGGAAACGAGCTTAGAAAACTAGCAAGCGTCAGCGGGGGTTTATATGCCCTTTCAACTGCCTGAAGAAGCTATCAGAGAACTCAAGGCTTTTTATCATGTTTTTTTATGCGCTGCAAATCACATGCTTGTCCTGTTGCCCAGCTTTATCAGGACAAGGAAGAACACAACGGCGCTGGATGACTGGATCACATCGTTTTTCTCGTATTTTTCCTGAACATGTCAAGCGATAGCCAGATTGAATTTGTCTGCGTTGTTGGTACGGTCCTCATCCTCACCTGTCCTTTTACTGTTTCAGTACTCCCATAGCTTAAAACAGTTTAGACAGAATTTGAGTTTGGACTCGAGAATTCTTTGATGCAAACGTGACCCAAATGCATAAAGTTTTAGCTTTGCTGACACTGAAGGCTGGCATCGGCTTCCGCCTTCAGCATGTACACCAAACTTTGGCTTTCGGCAGTTAGCATGAGCAAGCAGAGTTGCACATATTTACACAACACAAGAATCACCCAAAGTTTCAGTTTCAACAAACTTGTCAGCTCTGGGCTGTTACAGTAACATTACTATTGTAAATTTGTAATAATCTATAGATCAATCAATTTTACCCGTCAACACACATATATCATGGTCTAAATTATATGTACATTAATTCTGCTATTAGTAATTTAGTACTGTATGTTCTAAATTCCAAATTATTTCTCTGACGGTACATGGTACCTAGCAGATTTTCCCATTTTCATCGTCTGAGGGTGCGTTTTGGGAGCGCTGATGGAGCGGATTGCGGAGGAGAATCACTCTCCGGCTCTCAAACGATTTTTTCAGAGTGAAATGATTCTCTGCTATATGAAGTCTCTGAAATGAACCTTGAGATTGAGAGCGAAAAAAAAATAGCTCCTTCTAATAGTGATTCTCCATAGTGATAATCGGGACAGCTGGGGAATCAGCAGCGCAGCTCTGCAAAGGATCCTGACATGACCTGACCGGCCGACCCAACCCGCGGCTCTCTCTTTTTCGCACGCACGCTCCGGCGCCATGTCGTGGCTCGCGCGCTCCATCGCGGCCACCCTCTCCTCGCCGCGCGGCTCCGACGCCGACGAGGCCGACTCCGACCCCGCCTCCGCGCAGAGCGGGGCAGGGCCGGAGGAGGAGGAGTCCTCGCCGCGCGACCGCAGCCCTAACCTGGCCCCTGTGGCCGGGGAGCCCGAGCAGCCCGGCACGCCGAGCCGCGGCGTCAAGGACGACATCTCCGAGCTCACCGAAACGCTCACCCGCCGCCTCTGGGGCGTCGCCTCCTTCCTCGCACCACCCCCGAGCCCGCCGGAGGCCTCAACCCCGCGCGCCGCGACTCCGGCACAAGGGGAAGAGGAGGCAGAGAGGATTGAGGATGGGGAGGAGGCCACGGTGCTGTCCCCCCGGATTGCGGGGATCCGCAGCGATCTGGCCGAGATAGGCGGAAGGGTGCGGAGCGGCTTCTCGATGCTGCAGAACAACTTGGCCGTCGCCGAGATCTCCAAGATCGCCTCGTCGCTCCTGCCGTTCGGGCAAGGGGAGGCGGACGAGGGGGAGCCCGTGCCGGGCATCACCGAGGAGGTGGTGGTGTTCGTCAGGCACATCTCCACGCGGCCCGAGACATGGCTCGATTTCCCCCTCTTCATCAGCGAGCGCTACGCGGATGGTATGACTGAGGCCTGTTAGTGGTGTGATTTTTCAAAATCACGGTGCATTTTGATGAAATAGAGCGCTTTCCGTACATGTATACCCTACTTAACCATTTGGTCGCTATTGACGCCGAAGGGAAGTGATTGGAGGGGGGAAACTTGGTTCAGAACTAATGATTGATTTTTGAAAGATAATTAATGGTGATTCTTTCACTTAGTTTTAACGAGGGGGGTTGCTCCTGCCATTCCTCATAAATAAATACTCCCTCTGTTCTAAATTATAAGTCGCTTTGACTTTTTTTTGGTTAATCTATTTTGCTATTTATCTAGACATATTATTTATCTAGATTTATAGCAAAATGGATGTACCAAAAAAGTCAAAGCGACTTATAATTTGGAACGGAGGGAGTAGAAAAAATATTTATTGGATTGTAGTATGTCATTGATTTCATCCTTAAGTGGTACAAATTACTTCTGCATATCTTTTGCACAAAACAGGGCATCCCATGGTGATTACATTTGTGAATGTTGCTTGACAAAGAGTTCTAGTAATTAGTTTTGAAATTTTACGTTCCAGGTTGTTGAAAGGCACTCTGAAGTTAGCACCTTTGCTCCAATTGAATTCTGTGTGGTCAGATTTTTTATGTTACTGGGGGAAGAGAGGGTATAAGAGTGGTAGATGCTTCAGTTTTGTTGGGCTTTTAGTTTAACATCACAATTCTTTACATATTTTAAATAATAGTATGAATTACCTATGGAATTTCTGAATTTCTTCTAACATCATTGGAGATAGCATGCTTGGATGTAACTGAAACCTTCTAGACTTAGGTTTCTGGAACTTTCACATTGTATTTGACCTTTGATGAATGTTCGAGTACCCATAATTTCTTACATGTTGGAACTTGGAATGCTTTGATATAGTGCATAGGTTTTCTAATAATTTTTTTATGGTCAGTGAACATTGATGTATTCTGTATTTGGTTACTCGTACTAGGCCGTTGAGTTAGTTTTGCCATGACCCAGAAACTGGGTCTTTTTATCTGAGATTGTTTGCTTTGATCTAGCAATATAGGGTGTGTTTGGTTGAGTTTCTCCAACAAGCCTGGCTACAAAAATAAGCCAGGCTACCTCAAGCCTGTCTAAGTCAATGCAACCTAGGCGTGTTTGGTTATCTTGTGCTAGCTGAGCCTGGATTGCTGAGTTCTTGTTTGGTTGCCTGGATTGCTCGGTACCCTGACCTCTTCTTTACTTTGGTGACCTTACCTCCATCCTCTTCATCGTTTACGTTCGTCACCGTCGCAAATTGCACCATGGCTGCAACTACTGACACCGGCTTGCATCTCCCAATCTCTGTTCTTGCATGTCCATGGTACAGAGTACAAACATCCATTGCACAAACAGAGTACAGAGCATTCAGAGTGCAGGGCAACAATAAAAATTAGAAAATGCAAAAACAAGAACCAATGTGGAGATAATGAAGAACAGGTTCAGTGCCAAAATCCGTCAAAATAAACTGAACGAGAAGGAACAACTAGATCCAAACTTGATAGATCCGTGCACAAAATCTGTCAAAATAAACTGAACGAGAAGGAACAACCTAGATCCATACTTGATAGATTCGTATAAGGAGATGGGGAAAGCTCTGCGTATTTGCCTTATTTGCTCTTCTTCTCCGAATACGAGCACAGCAGTAAAGGGCGCATCAGTGGACTTCTCGGTGACAGGAGCCAGGGAGCCACCACAAGCAGTACGCGCCACGCAGCGGAATCCATCTCCTTCCCACCAGTGCCGGGATCGACCATGAGGCGCCCGTCATGCTGATGCAGCCAGAGATGCGAGAGACTTCGAACCAGCAGGAGACAGAGAGGAGCGGGAGGGAGCGGAAGCTGAAGCACGTGGCAGCCATGGGAGCAGAGCAGGGGGCTTGAAGCGAGGGTGAGCGCCAGGGGAGGTGAGGAGACGCCATACGGCTGCTTAGCCAGGCCTGGCTTGTGGGGAACGGCCGCCCCTCGCGTTTCCAGCGGGCCTGGCTTAGGGGTGGTCGGTGGCCTGCCTGGGCCAGGCTCGGAGGCCTAAACAGGCAACCAAACAAGTCATGGGTGCATCTGGGTAGCCTGGCTAGGGGCTAAGCCACCCAACCAAACAGGCCCATATCGTTTAGTTCTCACTTCTGAGAATGGCCTGGTTCACTTGACTAGTTTAGTTCTATTGAAGTAGTCAAATAGGTCTAGGCTGTTACACTGGAATTGAAAAATATCATCATGCAATTATGCTTGAGTAGTTAAGTGTTACAGTTATGGGTTACCTATATTCTTATACCTGCTAGCCTATATTATTCTACTTTCGCTTTGTATAACAAAAGTTGAAAGGAAAAGATTAAGTTTGCAATCTGGACAGCGTAATGTACAACATGTAATTCACATATTAAAAGCTTGTTAAATATCCTTTTGTGGTTAGAACTTGATTGGTCAAACAAAGTTAATTTTGTAAGCATCACTACTTGCTTCATAGAATGAATGTGGTACCAATCTCCCTTGGGCTCTGGTTTAAGGAGCACAATGCCTTAATACAGTACTTTGTAACCTGATGGGAAGTACAACTTTCTTTGAAAATCAGGTTGGGAAGCATATAATTTATGGATGAGAAATTATTAAAATATTAACGGATCAAATCATCAAATTATGGTTCTGCATCCTGCATTATGATATGTAATACTATTTCCATGAGCAGGGAGTACCTTTCAACAAATTTGTTGTCTGCATGAGTGCTTTGTGTTTTATTGATCACAGGAACAAATTCCATTGCTATATGATTTTTGTTGCAGTTGTAAATATTTTCTGGAATAAGTAGATTATGTCCTATGTTTGCCTGTTTACTCATATCTTCCTCAGATTTTTAATCCTTGAATGCTTCACCTGAGGCTGTATCTTTTTTTTTCCAAAATGCAATCAAAGTTTGTGTAATGGACCTCATTAATTTATTTTATCCCATCATTGTATCTTATACAGTTTCTTTCTTTCTTCAGATTTTGAACTGTCAGATGCTCAATACGTGCATGCGCTGTCTATAGAGCACCTTGTGCCAGGCTTATCAGATTTAAAGGTTCAGGTTTGCTCTACTGATATGACTGAAGCATGTTTCTGGAAGATCTACTTTGTGCTTTTGCATTCGAAACTCAATAAGCAAGATGCTGAACTTCTTTCAACGCCACAGGTATTATCCTGGATCATCCATAGTATATCTATCTCTTGTGACCCTTTTTTTTTTACATAATTATGGATTTCTGTGCTATGCCTATTGCCAGAGATGAGAGGGTCAGTAAATAAATAAGTAAACTTTTACCAGCTAGTTACAGTTTTGCTTTGCATGTTGTAGAACAACATAGTCTGCTTCTTTCCTTAGCTTTCATTTTTTGGGCCACGCTTTTACTTTGTTTCCACCTATGTTTATAAGGGACCTTAATGATCTTGTTATCTACACAGATCCTAGAAGCAAGGGAGCAGTTGTTGCAAAGTTTACAGTCTCAGAATAAGCCGGGATCCAAGGTTCCTGGTGAATCATCAGAGAGTTCGAATGCATCCTCTGCTCCTCCTGAAGAGAAGGTGATTCAACCTTCAATCATCCGAGATAAAGCTGACACTCCAGAGAAATCATCGTTTGAAGAACCTTCTTCTGATATCACGCCCGAAACCGTGTCCGAAAAATTCCCAATTTCAACCACTGAAGTGGAAATGGTTGACAAGTCAGTGGTTGAGGAAGAGTTGGCAGTGACAAACGAGAGCAGGACTTCACCTGTCGAGTCCAAACTTCGCTTTGAGACTGATGAAGAGGAAGTCGACGAATGGCCTGATGACGATCCTACCGACGAATGGCCTGATGACGATCCTACCGACGAGGTTGGCCAGGCAGGCAACAGAGCTTCACTAGGGCGGGAGGAGGACGTATCATTCAGTGACCTAGAGGACGACGAGGACGACGATGATAGGAATAGAAGGGATGGGCGATAGCCAAGTTGGCAAGGTAAGCTCATAGTCTGGTCCTGGCGCACAATCATGATGATCCCCGACACTCCGCGCAACCACATGCTGGCTTCATTGGAGTAGTAGGGCCGAGATCACATCCAAGGATCATTGCTTTGTTATTATTAGAGTCCGGAAGTAATGAATCCAAGCAAGTAGCTCGGTCTTGGATACCCCCTGATGCGGAGTCGTCATAATAAGCATGTCTCTTGCCGCCCTGTGTCAGTGCTAATGGCAAGTACTGCATCTGTATTATTGGCCCCGTCCTCTAGTTTGTACATAGAGAGCGCTCCTGGTTGGGCCTTGTGTAAACCTAATACCACTATGTCGATGTGAGTTTCGTTCTCGCTGGTCCATTTCATGCAAGCAAATAATTGAGATCTGAACAGCTGATCTTGATGAAGATTGGTAACTGTGTCTACTCATGATATTTGCAGTTGGTGTTCGGCAAAGCTATCGTGGCCTGTTGATTCTGGGCTGCTTCAAGCATTCAAGCCCCTTGATTTTTTTTACCCCATCCGAAACATAGCCAGAATCTGACGTTTGATGGTCCTGAGTCCTGACAGCGCGTTAACCACGCAACGGCGAGCGCGAAGCAAGCAGTGTCCGTCGGCTTGGACACAGGGCTCCGTGCAAAGGCCCGGGCGCCCGGCCGCGGCGAGGCGAGGGGACGCGCCGAGGGGAATGGCGGATGGCGCTCGTGGTGTGCCATGTTCTGCGTGAGAAACCGCGGGCGGGCGGGCGGGTCACGTGGGCGTGCGGGGCGAGGGAGCGACGGGACCATCTGCCTTTCGGCGGAGGCCGCCCGCCTGCCGGGCCAATTCCGGCAGCCAGCGTCGGTCTCTCTTTCACAATCCAGTCATGCAGTGAATGAGTGACGCGACCGACCCACCGGGCAGGGCATTGCATCGCATCGGCATCCGTTCCGATCAGCGTGTCTCGCGCACGCAGGTTGCCGGCCGTAGGTGCGGCGTGCTGCCTGTGCTTCGCCTGCGGCTGCGAGCGTTTTCGTGTGACCTGAGACCATCCGCCGGTCGGCAGAGGCAGAGCGGTCTGGAAACTCTGGATGAAGCCCATGTGAGGCTGGACGGACAGTTGCGAGGGAGCTGGTGCGCGGCACGCACCAAATCCGCACCTGACGACGGCGCGTGCAGGTGCAGTCAAACTGGGCACGCACATGGGACGGACGGCCAAAAACCGCGGCCACCTGCTGCTGCGTTGGGCTCAGAAATAACAAGGGCACGGACGGTACACGCCGTGCTCTTGCTCCCAGACCCAAGTCCCAAATGCGTGTACGTACTCTGGACCGGCCGCTGTCCGGCTTTACCGTCTCACGCGGCGGCATCATCGCGCGTGCGGGCGGGCGCGAGTGACACGGGCGGATCGGATGGCACGTCGCCGTCCGGGAACTCGAGTTTGTTTACGGGCAAATTAAGGACCTGTTTTGTTTAGATGGGGATCATCATCCGGCGGGGAAAGCGTGTCTGATTGTGTCCGAGATCTCGAGCGCGATGGGGACGTCGCGGAGGGTCTCTGTCCTCTTTCCTCGCAGGATTGGAGTCGGAGCCATGTGCGCTGCCTGCATTTGGCACCCGATTCTTCTTTTTCCACATTCCACATTGTAGCCGGGAACAGCGACTTGTAAAAGCTGATACGGTTTCCTATGGAGCTAATCGCTTCGAAATGTGCAGCCACTATAACAATGTTAGAAGCTAGTAATAGCACTTGTTCTTCTGGAAGAGAAAACACTGAAGAGTGTGCGCCTACTTACTGCCCAACCAAAACTGAAACCTCAGTTCAGTCAGTCTGAAGTCTGAACCTGCCCAAACACTCAAACAGATGGACCCTCCCTCCCCTCCCCTCCCGGCTCCCAATCTTCAAGTGCCCACCAGAAGCCAGAACTGCCAGGCCATGTAAAAAGGACAAAGGAAAATACAGCAGATGGTCCACAGAAACCACTCACTTGAGAGCTACTAATACAATTTCATGATGTCAGGTCGCCAATTGGAAGATTAGGAGGGCAAGCGCCATCAGGCGACAGGCCAAACGAGCCGACTAGTAACTAGCATTTCCTATTTACTTCCACATGGATTGTTGCAAACAGAGGGACACACTCATGCATTGCTGTCCTTTTCAAGGATGGGGACACTAATCACGCAAACAAACATATCCCTGCTAAACGCACATGATGAGGCCAAAAGAAAAAGACAGCATGTAGCAACATGGAACACGACACCCCCCCTTTCCTTGGGGCTTCAACAGGCATCCATTTGTGAGCCACACCATTGCCCTTCACAGTGTACTACTTCGATGTACCTCAATAATATCATGGTAATTGATTGATTGATCAAATACACGGTGAACACAAGTATTATCTTCATTTGAAGGTAAAGTCTGTCAAAAAAGAAAGAGAAAGAGAAAGAGAAAGAGAAAAGAGCCCATCCAGGGACAGAAATATTCTTACAAAAGAATCGAAACCTGAAAGAATAAAAGCATCTCACAGGCTAAACCCAAACTATACCTATCTACAGCTCCACATTTCAGTATCTCTGGTGAATCTCTGGCCCCTGGAACAGGGATCAAGGTTTTCCTCGTGTAAGCATCAAAAAGGGCGAAGCTCTTCCCTTTACAAAGTGCCCTTTGATGCCTGCGAAGATATCTTCAAGCAAAAAAAATAACCCACTATACTCATTGTTATCAGTCCACTTGCTCGCCAATTAGGTCGAGGCCGACAACCAAGAATGAGACCCCTTGGAACAGGAGGAAGTAGAAATGGATGCCCTGGGCAGACAGCAAACTGCGGGCAGCTGCTGTTAGCAGAAGGAAAGACAGTGCGAGTTCCTTCCTATAGATCCTGTTGTGCTTCTTCTTGGTGTCCTTTTTAGGATTTGACTCCTCCTTTGTCAGTGCTTCAAGATTGGGCGCAGAACCTACTCTTTGTTGCTTAGAGTGTTTTTCAACGAGGGCTAGGAGATCGCCCTCAGAAGAGCGACCTGATTTCTTGGTGACAACCCACTCGTAGGCACTCCCGAGCTGGAACAGGCCAGAAATCATGGCATTGAACTTGGTAACCGACATGGTGTTCTCAAACAGAAGGTATGGAACAATGAATGGGAAAGATTTTAGGGCTGGGAGGATGTTGAGGATGGACATTGTTGCTGGAATGTAGCATACTACCCATGCAGGGAGTTCAGCTTCAGGAACGAACATCGTCATGGGAAGGATGACACAGAAAAGAGTGAATGAATAGAAGGGTAAGATGAGCTTCCGGAGGAGGAAGAAAAGGAATATGAGATTGAACTTCTTCCAGAATCCAATCTGCAGTAGAAAGTAAGCAGCAACATCAGGTCAGCTATCCAATAACCTTATGCCTACACTGCGCAAGCTTGAACAGAAAAGCTCAAATGTGAAGAATAAAAAGACAAACCACAATGGACTCATAAATTATGGTAGACTAAACAAATGATTCAAATGAACCGAAAAAAGAAGATGCATAAAGGCAAGAGAAGCATAGCAACTACTTGAAAGATCAGATTCTAATTCGATGTTTTACATTGTTATTACAACAATGTAGCTGACGCTTCATAGCAATTACTTCATTTTGTGGCTTTTCCTATGAAACCAAATAATATAATGGGAAAGGCCGTTGTAAATAAGATACATTTTACTGGGCATGCTTAACACTTTTTCCAAACATTTTAGCTTTCACAACGTGCCTACAGACAAAAAAAGTGCCATACCTTAGATTTTATTATATCCACAAAGCAGAGCCTAAACAATTGCATGGGACCTGAGTGCCACCGGTGCTGCTGCTTTCTGTATGCTTCATAGGATTCTGGCAATTCACACTGACACTGAAAGAGAAGTTACACAGGTTAAGTTATCATGTCTTTACGCAAGGCATATTCTGCTTAAGCAGCAGCGAATACTGGCCAATACCTCAACATCGTTTAGGAAGAGAAACTTCCACCCCTTGAGATGTGCTCGAACAGCTATGTCCATATCCTCCACTGTTGTCCTCTCCATCCATCCCCCAGACTCCTCAAGTGCCTTAATTCTCCACACTCCCGCGGTGCCATTGAACCCAAAGAAGTTGAGAAACGCCCCATTCACCTGCTGCTCCACCTCAAAGTGGAAGCAAAGATTTATGTTCTGAAGTCTGGTCAGCAAGTTCTCATCCTTGTTTACAAAAGACCATCTTGCCTGAACCAACCCAACGTCATCCTTTCCCTGGAAATTGCACACTCAAATTCTCAGAAAATATATCTAATAGGACTAATTGTCAGGTACAGAAGCTACCATTATACAATTGAGACAAACCTTGAAATGGGGCACAGTGCGCTTCAGGAAATCCGCTTGTGGTTGGAAATCAGCATCAAAGATGACAACAAACTCATAATCTTTCACATAACTGCAGTTCATGGCTGATTTCAGGTTTCCAGCCTTGTAGCCATCCCGGATCACCCGGTGCCGGTAAACTATGCGCACGCCCTCTCGCTGCCATTTCTCCACCTCCTCCTTGATAAGTGCCGAAGTGGTAGCATCATCAGAATCATCCAACACTTGGACCAGGAAATTTGACCTTGGCCAGTCCAGGCTGCAAACTGCACCGATGGATTGCTGGTACACCTGCAACATCCAAGTTGAAGATGTTAACTGAATTGGACTTATGTTTCAAAGCAAGTGTAATAGTACGCAGATCATCTCCTATCAGCTTCTTCTTCACATGCTACAGATTTGTGGAAGCTACGATTTGTGCCACAGTTTGATATTCAATCTATAGCATTGCCAATTATTAACTGGTCGGTTGAGCCTGTTCGCTTGAGATTATCAGCCAAATCAGCCAGCCAGCAGTATTTTTCTCTCGTGAAAAACCAGCCAGCAGTACTTTCAGCTAGCCGAATCAGCCCAAACGAACAGGTCCAACGTGTGCTCCTGCTGGAAGTACGAATACCAAACCGGAAAATCTAAGCTTTGTAATGGAAAAATTAAATTCTGTTGATCTAAGGTACCGACTAGCCAAAGACAGAAGGAACTTTAAACATCAGAAAGCACCAAACTCGTGATTGGAGACACAAGTCAAAGATCCAGACCACCAATGCATCTCGTCCACTCTATTTGTGCTGGGTTGACTGGCACTAGGTGACAGGAGTCACCAGGAAGCCTCAAATTGCACCCAAGAAACGAATCTTTTGATCCCAAAATTCCAACGTACAAACAACAAACAAAAGGAACTACGGAAGGGGAAGGATGATTGAAGGTTGCCTTGAGCTTTACCTCTCTCTCATTGCACATGGGCATCTGCACGAGCACCATGGGGAAGTCCTCGGGACCGGCCTCAACGTCCTCCTTGTCGGCGGCGGCGAGCGGCACAGGCTTGATCCCCTTGAGCCTGATCCAGAAGCATCCCAGGCAAAGCACGATGCGGTCGACGCTCTGGACCAAGAAGAGGACGACGCAGGCGTTGGTGAGGAACTGCAGCGGCGGCGCGAGGTAGTCGAGGCGGGCGCGCATCCAGGCCGCGTAGGCGGCGGCGAAGAGGCCGTCGACGGCTTGGAGGCCCGCGTCCACCTCCTCCTCGAGGGAGAGGAGGTGCCAGCCCTGGAGGTAGGCCACCACCTCGACGGCGAGCAGCAGCAGCGACAGCGCGAGGAACACCCGGATGCAGCCGTAGAAGCGCGCCCGGAGCGCCGTGCTCTCCCCCGGGGCGGCGTCCGAGTCCGTCCGCCCCGCCGCCACCCGGCGGCGCGCGGCGGCGGCGACGGCCAGCGCGGCCGACGCCGCCCCCGTGAGCCGCCCCGCCGCGCGGTGCGCCCGGAGGAGCAGCACCCACGTGATCTGCCGCGCGTTCTTGCCCCGCCCGGCCTTGCCCCCGCCGCCGCCCGCCGGCGAGCCCGGCGCCGCCACCTCCGACGCGGCCACCTCAGAGATGGACCAGTTCGGGTTCTCCATCTTCACCACCACGGGCGTGCCGCCGCCGCTAACGCCATTGGCCCTCGCGTCCCTCCCCCACCACGACGGCGCCATTGGCACGCACTGACACCACCACGACCACCACTTCTCTGTCACGCACACGCGCACACACGGAGAACCCTCGCAGCGACGGCCCGGGCTCTCTCTTCCTCCTCCTCGTCGCCCTCCTCTTCCCTCACCTACTCATCAGGAACGGCCTTAATAACCGGAAGAGGAACACCACCGCGGCAGGCCAGCCAGCATATGCCGCGGGCACGCACAGGCAGAGAGAGCGGGGGGAGAACAGCTCACCACGTCGGTCTAGCAGGCGAGCTCGCCCCCCGCTTTATTTATTCGCGGCCTGCCCTGCCCCCCTCCCTCTGTGTCTCCCGTCTCTCACCACCGTCGCCGTCGACTAAAAATTAAAATTAAAAAACCGCCCTTTTGACGCCCCCGCTCCGCCCGAGACGAGACACCACAGCGTAAAACCAAACCGAAGTGGAGTGGTTAAAAGCAGCAGCTGACTGGTGAGAAGGAGAACACAGAAAACTTTCAGATGGATGGGGTGGTGTTGGTGAGGGGAGCCAGGGAGGGAGGGGACGCTTCGCCGCGGCTTCGGCGGGTGGAACTCGAAGAAGCGGCGGGGTTTTTTTTAACCGTGCGGGTGAGGGCTTGCCTGGGTTATTACTCGGTTCGGTTCGGTTGGTTCGGCCGAGGGAGGCCCGTCGTCGGCCGCGTGTGGGCGTGCCGCCGAGTGGGCTCGCACGACGCTCTATTCGTTGCGTGCGGTTGCGGCCTGGCGCTGTCGGTGGCTGCCGGGCCGGCCGTCTCCGTCCCGCGTCAGCAACTCACTGCTATTGCCGCCAGCCTGCAGGAATGCAGGCTGTAGCCTACTGTACTGTGCTACTAGGGTCTGGTTTAGATTCCAAAGTTTGCCTCCCAAATTCACTACGCAGAATTCCTATTCCCCGTCACATCAAAATGTCGGCATATATATGGAGTACTAAATATAGATGAAATCAAAAACTAATTACACAGTTTTATTGTACTTTGCGAGACGAATATTTTAAGTCTAATTAATCAATATTTGGACAATTATTACCAAATAAAAACAAAATTGCTACAGTGTGACGGGACACTTACTATGCAAACTTTGCCTCCAAAATTTACCATCTAAACAAGGCCTAGCACCACTGCTACTACTCAGGGGCTGTTTAGTTCCTAGGCCTTGTTTACTTTGTAAAAAATTTGAACCTGATGAATAGTACTGCTTTCGTCTTATTTGGCAAATATTGTCCAATCGTGGACCAACTAGGCTCAAATGATTCATCTCGTGATTTCCAACTAAACTGTGTAATTAGTTATTTTTTTACCTACGTTTAATACTCCATGCAAGCGGCTAAAAATTGATGTGATGGAAAGCGAGTGAAAAAACTTGGAATTTGGATGGCATCTAAACATGGCCCTAAATAATTTTGCAAAATTTTTCAGATTCTTTGTCACATCGAATCTTTAGACACATGTATGAAGCATTAAATATAGATAAAAAATAAAACTAATTACACAGTTTAGACGAAATGGACTAGACAAATCTTTTAAGCCTAATTAGACCATAATTAGATACTAATTGCCAAATAACAACGAAAGTGGCTACAGTGCCATTTTGCCAAATTTTTGGTAACTAAACGCTACCACACATGAAACCAGTCGCCTTGTTTAGATGGACATCCAAAGTTGACATTTTGGTACTGTAGTATACTATAGCATTTCGTTTCTATTTGGTAAAAATTGTCCAAACATTGACTAATTAGGCTTAAAACGTTCGTCTTGCAAAGTACACAAAACTATGTAATTAGTTTTTTATTTCATTTACATTTAGTACTCCATGTGCCGATATTTTGATATGATGAGAATCTTCTTTTTACATAGTAAAATTTGGTGACAAACTTTAGGATCTAAACGTGGCTCAAGTCAAAACCAAAACAATCTACAGTACTATCCACCCATGGATCGGATCGGAAGGCTACGGCGATCAAGCAACACAGGAGATTGACAGCCCTCGGCGCTGGTTGATTGACAGCGGAACAGGAGAGAGGGTCGGAGAGGACAAGCGAAGACACAGCGGCTCAGCGAGATTGGATCTACTCCTACGGCGTTGCGATTCCGACAAGCTGCCTGTTTTGGTTGCGTTAACAATGTCCATGATTACGGGACAGGGGGGGCGTAGCGTACCTCGGCGCTCGCATCTGGACGCCCGGGACAAATTTGGTAGGAGTATCTACGTACAGGAGATGGCAGCCTGGGAGATCTCTCAGATTAGTAGGGGCTGGTATGCTACGCTACGCTACGCTACGGTGAGCAGATCTGTTGGCACCGAAATAGACAAATAGTATATCTCGCGTATTTACTTTACTCGCCCCCCTGTACAGCCAACCTTTTTACAGTTTTTGGCATTTTTAGTTTTAGCCGTGAAATGGCGAGACAGTTGTTGTGCACGAACGAACGAACGAACGAAACATTGGCCAAGAAGCACCGGAGACAGCATGATGTACGCACGTAGTTACGCGGGTGATTATCGCGGTTGCGGGACAGGATATGATATGAGCAGCAGCAGCAGCAGCATCTGAAGATCCCAATCGTGCAGGTGCAGTGCATAGCCATCATGCACACAGACGACAGATCGATGCGGGGGACGTGCGCATGTTTAGGGACTGTTTTCCCGAAAATTTTTAGGAAATGCTACTGTAGTAATTTCGTTGTTATTTGACAAATATTATTCAATCATAGACTAACTAGGCTTAAAAGATTCGTCTCGTGAATTTCGTCTAAACTGTGTAATTAATTTTATTTTTTATCTATATTTAATGCTTTATGTATGTGTCTAAAGATTCGATGTGATAGGGAATCTGAAAAATTTTGCAAAATTTTTTGGAACCAAACAAGGCCTTAATGCGGCAGCGCTACCTTGCTTGCAATGCGTTGCCTCCTGCTCCCGCGCCGCACCTGCATCTGCACCCGGAGGGGCCAAGCCACCCAGCTGCTTGCGCTGTCAGCCCGGCGCACGCCTTTTGGTCGTTTGGGCTCTTCGAGCCTGTTTAGTTGGTGAAAGATTTTAGGTAAGTTTTCGTAGCACTTTTCGTTATTATTTGACGAAATTTATCTAATTATAGATTAACTAGGCTTAAAAGATTCGTTTCAACATTTACAGATAAACTGTGCAATTAGTTATTTTTTTACCTACATTTAATACTTTATGCATGCGTCTAAAAATTTGATATGACGAGTACTGCGCAAACTTTTTTTTGGTTTGATGGCCAACTAAACAGGCTCTTCTTGCCTTCAATGGAATGGTGGAATGGAGGAAGGAACCGGCTCCGGGCCTCGTTTAGATCACAAATTTTCTCCCAAATTCTACTGTACAAAAAGAAGATTCTCCATCACATTAAAATATCGACACATGCATGGAGTACTAAATATAGATGAAATTAAAAACTAATTGCACAGTTTTGTTGTACTTTGCGAGACGAACATTTTGAGCCTAATTAGTCAAAGTTTGAACAATTTTTATCAAATACAAACGAAATACTACAATGCGCTACAGTGTTGCGCAGTAATTCAGCCGCCACCCAATCGGCTGAACTAAACACGGCCCCCGTGTCCAGCTGGTGGTTTCCCAGTGCCAGCTCCTGGTTTCCATTTCGGCAGTGCGGGTTTCCTAAGCATGCGGGTGCAGAGCTTAAACCGAGTTGATTCTTCTCTGTACAGCAGGAATTGCATCACTGCCCGTGTTTAGTTCCAAAGTTGGCGTGGTCAACTTGGAACAGTACCGGTCACGTCGCACTATAGCAATTTTTTTTATTTGATAAAAATTGTCCAAACATTGATTAATTAGGTTTAAAATATTCGTCTCGTAAAGTACAACAAAATTGTGTAATTAGTTTTTTATTTCATCTATATTTAGTACTTCATACATGTGCCGGTATTTTGATGTGACGGGTAATCTTCTTTTTGCATAGTGCAATTTAAGTGTAGGCCTTGTTTAGTTTCCAACTTCTCCCCAAATGCCACTATGCAAAAAGAAGATTCTCTGTCACATCAAAATGTCGACACATGCATGGAATACTAAATGTAGATGAAATCAAAAAATAATTGTACAGTTTTGTTGTACTTTGCGAGACGAACATTTTGAGCCTAATTAATCAATGTTTGGACAATTATTAACAAAAAAAACAATTATTAACAAATAAAAACAAAATTGCTACCGTGACAAACAGTAATGCTACAGTAATTCGGGTGCCCCCGAATCCAGTATCTAAACAAGGCGGTAGAAATTAGGAACTAAACAAGGGCACTGACAGAGAAACGCATTGACCGCTGACAGTTTCTCTGTCACAAGTCAGAACGAGGTGCTATGGTAGTGTTTAGATGGTGTAAAAGTTGGTGTAAAGTTTCTGTAGCACTTTTCGTTGTTATTTGTTAAAATTTATCTAATCATGGACTAACTAGGCTTAAAAGATTCGTCTCGACATTTACAGACAAACTGTGCAATTAGTTATTTTTTTACCTACATTTAATACTCCATGCATACGTCCAAAGATTCGATGTGACGGAGAATCTTATAAAATTTTTGGAATTTGGAAGCAACTAAACACTGTCTATATCACTTTTGGGGTGTTAGTTTCTCTTCCAAAATTTTTCACCACGTCACATCAGAGTTTGACATAAACAAAAAAAACTAATTACATAAATTGTGATAAATTTACGAGACGAATTTTAAAGCCTAATTAATCCATGATTTGACAATGCTGTGCTACAGTAAATATGTGTTAATGACGGATTAATTAAATTTAATAAATTCGTCTTACGGTTTTCAGGCAAGTTATTAGTATCCGAACACCCTTTTAACGTCCCATAAAATATTCGACCTGACACTCCAAAATTTTTTCGCACCAGAAAATAAACACCCCTTTGTCTGGTCTACGAACTGAAAACCGATCAGCAGAGAGGGACACGTGTGAGTGAAGAAACGCGGCACGCGACGACGGTGCTAATGCCAACCGCCAAGAAACCGAGGGCACTTCTTGGTGTCATCTTCAACTCCGGAGTTTTCAGATCTCGATGGACCATTTGCATGAGAGATCGATCTTCTCGGAGGCCTGGTTTAGTTTCCCAATTCTCTCCTCAAATTCTACTATGCAAAAAGAAGATTCCCCGTCATATCAAAATGTCGGCAAATGCATGAAGTACTAAATGTTGATAAAATCAAAAACATTTTAAGCCTAGTTAGTCAAAATTTAGATAATTTTTACCAAATACAAATGAAATGCTACAGGAATTCCGATATAGTGTTTTTCTCCTCAATTCTCTCATCTAAACGAGGCCGGAATTCCCTGTCACATTAATCAAGAAATTCTCAAAAACGAGAAACCGAGTGTACTGCAACGACTTCGACTGTAGCGCTTTCAGACGAGGGATTCGCTGCCGATCGAAGCGTGCGCCAGAAACTTCCTCCAGGCTGTAACCGCCTGTAATGTAAATTATCCAGGCCATCAAGCCCAAATGCCAATCTTTTTTTTTCTCCTTTGCCACAAAATCAATGCCAATATCGTGCTAGCTATCATGCCAATTAATCTGTGTGTGCTAAATTTATCGCTGCCGCATGCTAATTTTGGAGCGAACATATATAGATCGTGTGTGACGTGAGAAAACAAAACCACACTCGCAGTAATTTACTATGCATTACAAGAAACAGCGGCGGTCAGAAGCTGCAAATTGACGTTTAGTTTTGTCAAGTATATTTTCCTTTTGTTAATTTTTGCTGCTGCTAGTACGGATGAACAAGCAAGGGACCACTACAGGCTTGCATGAAAAATAAATATAGGTGTTAAGAAATGCAGCAACAAATCTGCAGTTGAAGGTTGCCGCCGTACGTGGCAGATGACTTGCGAACGAGTTTGAAATCTGAGTGAACATGGGGGGAACGACGAAGAAGCCAATCGCCAACGCCAAGTCACCCACCTAACCCTCACTAATCTATCACAGCGCTACTCAGCTGATTGCACGTTCTTGGACAGATTCCGCGGATCATGCTCGCAAGCTAGGTTAGGTAAGTTGCGCGTCAATGCCATCAGATTTACTATATTAATGTGAACAGTGTTTTCCCGAACCTTAAACAGTAAACAGTCTGTCAGCTAACTACCGTTTAACTATTACCTAGGACAAGGAAATTGCTGAAAAATGGTATTCAATCTTAGTTAACGCAATGTAAAAGCTCAGGAAAACGTTGTAATGTTTTCCATACATCTAGCTTTTTGAGCCACATTATAATTTAAATCAGGGATTCTCTCCCCCTCCCCTGGTCGACTTATAAAAAAACTATTATCCAGGTTAGCAATTTAAATAGGCTCAACAGTCAATTAAACGGAACAAATTTTTTATTAGACGAAAACAACATTACTACTAGTGTGCAGCGTTTACGCGGTGTTTAAACAGACTACACGACCATTTAGGTTAATAGTATTATTAGACCTAGAAAAGAAATGCATTGGCTTATGAAAGACTTCGACTACCTGAGCAAAGATTAATTCTTCTAATGCTGACATACTTATTGATATAGTAGTACTCCAGTTAACAATTATACTAAGGTGGTCTTGGGAGGAGTTTTATGGGCGGAACTAAGCACTTGTAGTTGGAGGTCAGAGCCCTCTCGAGGAGAGAGGCCTAGGAGGCTCACACCTGGCGCCTGTCGGTGCTTTCCTTTCGTCTGCTCACCGCCGGCGCCGGCAGGTAGAAGAAAAAGGCCGCGTCTTCCTCTGCCGCTGCGATCGTGGCGAGCACATTTGGAGGCCAACCAGTGACGAGGTCGCCTGCGGATGATTGGGCTTGGGCGGCCAGCCAATACAACAAGTCGTCTTCTCTTCATCTCTTGTTGCGTTTGGGATGAAAGTCAGGGGGGTAAGATAAAATAAATAAGCAGGGCATGCAAAAGGGCCAAAGGGAAGCGACCGACGACGACGACTCGACGAGAAGGTTGCGTCGCCGTCAGGGATCGGAGCCAGGTTGAGTTCAGAGACCTTCCGTGACTGCAACGCATGCACGTGAGCCAAAAGGCTCTGGCCGATCTGATCTGACTTTGCAGCTGCACCGCGGGCTGATCGATCTCGAGACGAGACAGACTGCGAGTGGAGTGGGAGACGTTCTTCTTACTGCACCTGGAATGAGTGAAGATGGAGCAAGTGCTCCATGGAGATACGGGGAGACTTAAGAAAATTCAAAAGCTCCCCTCGTCTTTTCGTGACGAGCTATTTTCGTGACTGTCAAAAGACGCACTTTGTCACGCCATTATCTAATGCCGTTACACTAACACATTCGGTTCACATCGTGACAACTACTGCGCTAGAGATGATTGGGCCGATTATTCACAGGCTTCTTTGCCTTCATGAAAATCACAGCGACAAATGGGCCTCCCGTGCTAACATGTGATGCTCTTGTGCTGTTTTCATTTCTTGTTTCTTTTGCACGGATCATAGCTAATCGAGCATGCCCAGGAGTTTAGGATGGGTTTATGGGCCTCTTGCATTGGTACGCAGGATCCACAGGATTCGTCGGCGTCTCATCACACACACAGAGTCCGTGTACTGGCCCCCTGATTCTGACTCCCGTGTTGATTACGAACTTCTTTTTTTAGCTTTCGGTTGCTTCGTCCACAAGAATACAAGATTGAGTGGGGGCACTGGGAATGGGATAGATCCTGTGACGCACTACACGTCATGAATTGGTCGTTGACACATGGTTTGTACGTACGCATGGCACGCCCCCGGCCCCGGGCGTTGGATAGAATCTAGTAAGCTGCTATGGTGTCTTGTCCCCTGTTTGGATGATCCATACTGGATTGTAAAAGATGACTTGTGGCTTGTGAAGCTAGCTGAGTTCTAAAAGGTGGAGTAAATGTTAGACATGTTTACATCAACTCTTATAGTAGCAAAAAGAGCCACAAACTCTATTATTATTTTAGCATGTCTGCTGGTTCGATCATGATGTTGCTCGCCATATATTTGTTCATGTTGTTTGGCTCAACTAATATGCTAGAGATTTACATCCTAGTATCTGAGATCACCATGATTTATGCTAAAGTCTGTCTATGCCGCGCTCGGGTATTGGAACACTCGACTTTTTTTCTTCATCGTCTTATTCTTCCTCACGTCGTAGCGCGGTGGGGTCTCGCCAGAGCTCCGCGGCAGCGCCTACCGTGCCCACAGTGACCTCCTCCTTCCCCTCCCCCCTCCCTCCGCAGCCATGGACATGGCGCCCTTGCCCCGACCTAGCCCGGCCGATTCCTCCACCGTTGGAACCCTAACGCCGCTCTCCCGCCTCCCCGCCGTCTGACCGCCCTACTTCCTCCTAGTCCCTTCTAAGCCCGCCAGAGTTGGGGAAGAAGAAAGAAAGAGACCGGAGATGGAGAAAGATGAGAGGGAGAGGAATCGAGTGTTGAGAGGGAGAAAAACACTCGAGCGTGAGATAGCTTTACCATTATGCTATCATGAAATTGCCTGCTTTCTCAACACAGGCCTCACACCTCAAACGATACTGTATCTGAATTAATTTATAACCATGTAGTCATGTAGACGACCTCGTACGCAACCGGGGATCCAGTCGTGCTTCGAGGCATCCTCTCGTCTGCATGTTCCATGCTGTTCATCCACATCATATCTCTCGTTGTTTGAGGTGAAAGAGATTAAAATAAGCACATTCCTTTCGTGCCGTATCGCCCTCCATCCAGCAGAGGCAGAGGGCTGAGAACAACGTCGTGGGACTTTGGTTTCAGCCGAAGTAGTTGCTTTGCTTAGCCTAAGTAATGTACTGACTACGGTGTTTAGAGATTGCATTCTCTACTCTAGGGAAGATTGCAGACAGGTATACTACTTGTGGCGTCTGACATTGCTTGACCTCATCTGCTGATTGCAAGGTAAATTTCAGTAGATGCGTACCAAGAACTAGAAATGGCTGAGTTCAGACTTCAGAATGATACAAACAGTGAAGCATAGGTAGGAAAGGAAACATGGAAATGATTACAAGCCGATGATATAATTCTTCGGATGTACAATTGCACTCCTATATGGTCTGATCAGTCATCAGGGATTTTCCATGCAGTTTACTGAAATGTCCTGTGTTGGCATTATTCCACGTGTTCTGAGAGCGACAGACATAGGAGGCGTTCGGCTGGCAGATTCTCGGCTGAAACCGGCTGGTTTTGTGAGAAAAAACACTGTTTAGCTGGTTGGATGAATAGTAAAATGAGTGGAGAACTAGCCGGCTGGTCTGAAAAATTCAGACCAGCGAACAAGTTTATAGCCGAAAGACAAGAAGGAATGCAAGGCAGAGCTCCTGCCACTTTCTTAAAAAAAAAAAAAGATATGCAGCAGCAGGCTCATTGCTTGCCTGCTACTCTAGCAGCTGCAAAGGATGGCAGATGTAACAGTACAGGACCAAGTGACCAGCAAGTACCAACATTTCTGGACCCTGACTCAATGACATAAGGGCCTTGTTTAGATACCCAAATTCACCTCTAAATTCCACTATGCAAAAAGAAGATTTCCCATCACATCAAAATGTCGACACATATATGGAGTACTAAATGTACATGAAATCAAAAACTAATTGCACAATTTTGTTGTACTTTGCGAGACAAATATTTTAAGCCTAATTAATCAATATTTAGATAATTATTACCAAATAAAAACAAAATTGCTACAATGTGACGGGACATTTACTATGCAAAATTTGTTTCCCAAATTTAGGATCTAAACAAGGCCAAGACTATACCCTCTCTTTTTTTGAATGAAAGGACTATACCCTCTTTGCATCCTCCTCTTGTTTGTTTTGCGAGTGTGAACACTTAACTGAACAAAGATGGCAAACTTGAGGTCAAAGATGGATGCAGCAAGGTCCACCTAAAAACAAGTGTAGGTGCCTAGCATAGGTGGTTGTGAAAGCTAGAGTCGCTTAATTTGATGCCACATGTGTCATGTGAGTAGTGTGTACTAGCACTTTTGTCACCCCATGATCGATTGCCTTTCCACTATATCATGATGTGATGCGGCTGTAAGTAATTAATGTTGCATCTGTTCTTTCTTACTTAGCATGAATTTAGCATTCAGCATTTTCTTAAGGTGAGCCCACAGGGCATATTTGGCATTGCAGAATTTTATGACCCTTTCTTAAAAATATTCCTTCTGTTTGTGAACGATGATTTCTTGTTCACTTCGACCAACACTTACCATAATTATTGTCCTCAAGCAGTTCCTATTTTCATAGCATACACACATAGAATTTTAAAAGTAAACAAATAAAGGAATTAAAAAGGACAACGGTTATGTCAAAAGACACTGAACAGGTCTGGAACTTTTTTATAAGTTAAGGATTATTTGGTCCTATATACTCACAAATATTTGCCATCCTTGAAGCTTCTAGAGTATCAATAACAACCAAGAAAAAGACTGCTGCGTATCATGCACAGTTTGTCTTTTTGGGTGTTTTTATCTCTCTCTGAACACGTGGGATAGCGAGTTTGAGTAACCATCCGTACAGACCACGTACCGGGTATGGGACTGGTAAGCTAAGTGTGGACTGCTAAAATAGCGCATTGTCACCATGAACCATGATACCCGATCGAACTAGCTAGGAGGTCAATGATACATCAGGAGAACTATATCGTCCTCGGTAATCATTTCCATGGTTGGTCACTTAATCATAAGCAATTATTTAATTTGTTCTATGTTTTTACCAGCAAAAAAAATATACTATATGTTTTTCTATTCATGATGAACCATATTATACAATAACTCTTTTTCTAAGAAAAGCATTATACAATGGCACAAGCTGTATGAAAAAAAAACAGAACATTTCCAATATGATGAAAATAAGAATAAGAATCAATTCCATGGTTCCATCCCAAAATGTGCTCCACGGATCACAGAGGTCCGTGGTGCTGTTCTAGGCCTCCGAATGTCACTTTGAGTCTTTGAGCTTTTTTTTTTTGAATGTGGGGAATTTTCCTGTTTTATGTGTTTTTTCTATGATAATGAACTGATTCTTATAGATTCATATGAAATTCTTATATTCTAAGGCCACGTTTGGATCCGTACAGATCGTGAAATCCAGATAGTACAAACTGGATAGTTAAGGGGTTGTTTAGTTGGTGAAAAAGTTTGGGTTCGGCTACTGTAGCACTTTTTGTTTTATTTGGTAATTTGTGTCTAATCATGGATTAATTAGACTCAAAAGATTTGTCTCGTGATTTACAACTAAACTGTGTAATTAGTTTTTTCTTTCGTCTACATTTAGTACTCCATGCATGTGCCGCAAGATTTGATGTGACAGGTACTGTGCAAACTTTTTGGGTTGTAGGGGCAACTGAACAGGCCCTAAAAGTTGGATTTTACGAGTTGTACTAAAAGTTGGAGAACTCACTCAAGTGGTACCTAACCCCCCTATAGGGTGGTAAGAAGCCAGTCCTGCAAGCATATCCAGCATCTACCAGGTATATTTTACCTACAATTGGGGGACAAGAAGTGTGAAAGTGTGTAGTGGGTGTAAGGACATAAGTGCAGACACTAGCTATTGCAGTTACCTGCTGGGATAGTGAACCCATCATCTCTCTGAATGGCATCAGCTAGGATTAGTGCATCATGGGCTGAGCCCTCCCAACCAGCTAGGACATAGGTGAACTTGAGATCAAAATTCACTGCTGCCATGACATTCTGTGTGGGGCTTGTTTTCCTACCCCTGAAGGCTTGCTGCATGTGTCTAGACACCCTTGCCAACACATGAGTGCCATCAATGGCAGCAATTACATTCTACAGAAACCAGCATAAGTGCATAAGCATAGGTGGTAAGTTTGATGCTACCCAATAGAAATTTAGTTAATTAACAAGTACCTTGAAAAAAGGGAACCATCTGTGGCTACCCATAATCTTAGGGTGTGTGTCAGTGGAAGGAGCCCCGATCAACTCACCCCTTAGCTCACCAACAGCATACAACACTTGGTGGAAGATTCTACTAACTGTCTCAATAGACCTCCTAAAGGATTGGTGGACCACCCTAAACCTCTGGTTGTGACCAACCACATGCAGAAACATTGCTACCTGCTCCTCAACTGGGCATCCAACAGTCTCAGGTACAAGGCCTCTACTTCTAAGCAGGTTGCATAATGAAAAAAATGGAACCCTTCTCATGCGTAGCATGGCTATGCATTCAGTGTCATTGTAATTGTACATCATCTGGAGTGTGCTCTGCCTATGCCTCTCAGCATGAGTCCTAGGCCCATAAGGGATGGACTCATCTCCAGCGATCTTCCTAAGCCTACTGACCACAAAACACACCATCACAGCAACCATCCCAGCTGCTTGCCTAGCCATCACCAAATGTTGTGCATTTCCATCCATCTACATGCATTCAGAAATGTATAAGACAATTAAGTAGACCCTGGCTAGCCTCTGCATGACAGTGTATGCTTTCATAATAAAAATAGCACGGCTGCATTCATAACAATGCCTCCCAGTGCTCAGAAGCTAGTCATCATCGACCATTCATCAAACTATCTCATCCCATCATCAACCAAACCAACAGAGTAACAACAGAATCATTAACATTAATCGTACTGGAAAAAAAGGTGGCCTAAAACCAGATCCAAATGGACAGAATAATCATGTTCAAGCATCAGTAGGTACCCAGCATCAAAGAATCCACATATCTGACCGCAACAACTAACCCTACAACGAAAGCAATCTGGACAAAGATGCACAAAGTAGTCATGTTCAAGATGTAGTAACTCCATAACATCAACCATAGCACAGATCTGACCGCAAGAACTAACCCTAGACCGAAAGCAAGAACAAAACCATCATGCAAAGCACAGATGTAAGCGCAAGAACAAACCCTAGACCGCAAACAATGGGGAAAACAAATTGATTTCACCTCGGGTCAGCCGGAGGGAGCCAAAGCAGGTCGAATCGAAGAGAGGTGGGGAAGAAGTAGCAGATCTGGTCGGTGAAGCACCACCAAAGCTACTCGGAAGAAGACGGAAGCAGACGGCCTCGCCGGAGCCCAGCAACGGAGGGAGCCGCGCCGCCTGGACGCAGATCCACACCGGGGGAACGGAGATCAAGCCCGGGGAAGACCACCACGCACCGGCAACCGAGCTCACCACCGCCGCCGGTACCTCAACGGGAGTAGAGTGGGGAGTGGAGCAGAAGAACTGAGCGGGTGGAGGAGGGGGGTTGATATAGGCGGCGGATTTCGGCGGGCAAGGGAGCGCGCGGAACTTTCCCCCTTCCCGCGCGAGCCCGCCGCGGCCTCTCGCCATGGCGCCGAATCGCCCCCGCGCGCGCCGCCAGAGCCAGGCCGAGAGGAAACGCAAAGGAGGAGTGTGCGGCCAGAGCCAGGAGAGAGAAGGAATTTTGCATCCCGCTGGCCAGGCTCCAACCCTGGGCCATGGATATCAAACACTCGGCCTTAGTCCCAACGGGCCTGGCCGAGGGAATTTGGCCCATATCAAACACGCCCTTGGTTGCCAGATTGTAGAAGCTACTAGGCCAACCCGTTCTCCAAGATTGTAGAGCATGGCCATGTTTAGTTTCCCAATTCTCCCCTCAAATTCCACTATGCAAAAAGAAGATTCTCCGTCACATCAAAATGTCGGTAAATGCATGGAGTACTAAATGTTGATGAAATCAAAAACTAATTGTACAGTTTTGTTGTACTTTGCGAGACGAACATTTTAAGCCTAGTTAGTCAAAATTTGGATAATTTTTACCAAATACAAACGAAATGCTACAGGAATTCTGATACAGTGTTTTTCACCCCTATTCGCCGAACTAAACGAGGCCCATGATGAAGTGGCAGACAACCTTGGCAGGTGGGAGGCAGACATGCATGACAACGTGGCGTGCTGTGGTTGCGATGGCAAATGAGGGTAATATCTAGACAAGGACGAGGGAATTTTTGTTTTTCCTAAGAGTCTGTTTAGTTCCTTCCCCAATCTAAAAAAAAGTTTGCACAGTACCTGTCACATCGAATCTTTAAACGCATGCATGGAACATTAAATATAGGTAAAAAAATAACTAATTGCACAGTTTGTCTGTAAATGTCGAAACGAATCTTTTGAGCCTAGTTAGTCCATAATTAGATAAATTTTGTCAAATAAAACGAAAAATGCTACAGTAGCCGAACCCAAACTTTTTCACCAACTAAACAACCCCTAAGCTGCTGAAAGCTAGGTTCACTCAGCTTGTGAGATCCTAGAAGTTGAGGTAGTTTGGATTACAAAGGTTGGAGTAAAAGTTGGACCCATTTGGATCCCAACCCTAAGTGTAGAAGCTGGATCGTGTAATCCCGCAATCCAAATAGGACCTAAAGAACCTAAGGCATATACCTGTTCGTTTAAATTGATCAGCTACAGTATAATATTTTTCTCTCACAACAAATCAGTGAATAATACTCTTAAGCTGTCTCCTCTGGTAGAAGTCACTGACTCACGGTTGATGACTTCAAGCCGTGTCAGACTCCACAAGAGCATGTATGCAATCTTCAATGGAGCCCGTGTTCAGTTTCGGAATCGGCCGTCCCGAATTGGAACAGTGCGCATTAAATGCGCACTGTTTCAATTCATTTGTATTTGGTAAAAATTATCCAAACTTTGACTAATTAGGCTCAAAATGTTCGTCTCACAAAGTACAACAAAACTGTGTAATTAGTTTTTAATTTCATCTATATTTAGTACTCCATGCATGTACCGACATTTTGATGTGATGGGAATCTTCTTTTTACATAGTAAAATTTGGGGTAGAATTTGGAAACTAAACAAGGGCGGAGAAGATGTCTGAAATCTGAATACACAGTACATCACGTTTTCTTAGCCCAAGCAACTTGTGCTGGAAAGGGAAAGCAAAAGTGACGAACCCACTTTCTTCTCTGCTCTCAAGAAAACCGGAGTTGGAAGGGAATCAGTACTGCCGTTCATTCTGTTTTAATTTACGTTTAGCATATTTCATGGAGATATGTACAAAATTATCAAGGAACTAGCAGTTTTTCCGATCCTTATAAAAATTGATTTTTTTTCTTAGTGATAATTTGAAGGCTTTCTTAGCCTACTATCCAAAAGCTTGAAATATATTTACTTAATTGCTACAGAGATAGGGGTTCAAATAAGACTTTAAAAGGAGCTTACTTTTACTGCTAATGCTACTTTTACTACCTCGTAAGGGAAATACGGCTTAAAAAAACTCGATCTGTGGTGGCTAGATAGCCTCCTGGTATTCCGGCTTAAGAAGAAGATCTTCTTATGCAGATTGAGAAAACTCCTGACCTGTGCTTTAGATGTGAGGCAGATGAGGGAGTTTTTTCCCCTCTCTGGTCGTTGCGGTTGAAGCCATAAATAAAGAGTGAGTCTCTCGGGACTTGAACTCTGACCACCCCAGAGAGGAGGTCGTAACGGAACCGCTTAAATTATAAGAACACAAGTACAAAAACAATCACTAGAGCAATTAATTCATGTACTTAAGCTCTTATAACTCCGGTAGTCCAATGAAATCACGAGGGATTTCAAACCAACCAATATACAAGTCAAGATCATAGTGATTCAACATAATAAGTCACATGTTACATCTATTTCACAAGTAGTTCAACATACATCGGAGTTCAACATAAGTATTACAACTCCAGTTCAAAAGTAGCGGAAGCAAAGTAGTTTGAAACCAACATCACCCTTATTTCAAATACATGGCAGTACCAAGGTCAACTTCCAACAAAAATATTAGAGACAAGACAACTCAGGAGGATCATGCCCATGATCACACTCCGTCGCTACGGCAGGAGCCATCCAATTATTGCAATAGCCATGATACATCACAACCTGTAACAAGTGAGAATAAACTCTGAGTACGAGGGGTACTCAGCTAGATTTACCCATAAAAAACCAGAAATAATATGATCCGAGGAGTATGCAAGGATTTATATCAGTGGGCTAGCTTGACTCATTTTTGTGGAAAAGCATAAGTTATCATATATGAACCATTTTAAGTATTTTAGCAATACCCTATAACTATAACCTGATTATACTAGGTGAGCACTTATACTAAAGCAAACACTTGATTAATTATTAGCATCAATAGTAAGAATACCAGGTTTAGCATTTTCAACATCCTCCACGTAACCATCCTTGTGTTACATAGACATTACTACGATAACGTATCTCAAGTCAAGTGCTCACCATCCAGGAGCGATGGCGATTCAAATCGATTTCTAACCAGTTGGTGAAATATTCCCGACACAAACCACACTCACTCACTAAACAGGTCACCAATGACACTATTCCGATAAAATCGCGAGATCAACAGGAACCACCGTACCCAGGGGCCGTCCGACTGATAGGAATCAGGCCCATCCTGCCCTTGGGCTCACTCTTCACGCCCCTGTCATCCCCCATCCAGCTCCAATACGGTGCACTCAGCGGGTCGATTCCCGACCCGAATAGAGTCACTAGCTTCACGGTCGGAACGACTTATCCTTCCAGCTAAATGTGGGGCATGCATTTAACATGACCAGAGGGACGTATAACGGTACGGTCCTTAACCGACACAGACGAAATTACTATAGTCTAAAACCCTATAAAATTCCGCCCGGTCTCCACTTACCCATCAATACTTGGTTATTTCCATGATAGCAACACATAACTAAAAGTGACCAGGTAACCACCTATATCTCGCACGTGACAGGAATCACCCAACTTCTACTGGTCTAAGCATGGCTAAGCATTTAACTCGATTCTAGACCAAAGATAGAATTCTAGGCATATTTACTGGACAAGGAAAGGATATATGAAGCAAGGGTTTCCAATCAACTCCCATAACTTAATGTAACAATACATATAATATATATATACTCAATTTCTTTTATAAAGTAGGAGGCTTAGAATGCTTCGAGGCTTGTCTGGGATCAAACACTTAGGTAGTGTTTGACAGATGACAATCGCTAGGCGAGCATCTCCTATCCCGGTACTTGCTTAGTCCTTCCATCATCAGGATAGGTTCACCAAACACCATCTTCGGGTTTTGCTCCATCATCACATCCTTCACGTGATTCATCTAACGTACCTAAATGAGATGCAAGATGTATGTGTATGAATATAATGAATGGTAACACAAGATGCATCACATAAGCATTCAAGACAAACCAAGATTATGCGAGACATAGGCACCTATAGTTATTTAACTAAACATTACACAACCTAATATAAATAGATAGCAAGCATATCAGGCATGGCATACAAGTTTCACAAGATCTCAGATGTATTAACTTAACCATCAAAGATATGAATCACACTTAGCAACACATAAAGTACACAACTTAACTAGAATCAATCATTCAGGCAATTTCAGCAAATCTGGGAACATATACAGCAGCTGAGTAAATAAATCATAACTGGAGTTCTACAGATCCAAATGACATAAAACAAGACATTCTGGAAAGCTTATGAAATTGTCTATAATTCATATTTAATCATATTAGCATGATTCTCAAGTTAACCAAGTTAAACATGCATATTTACAGAATCTAGTCTAGTGATTCCAGAGAACACCCATTTCTGGAACCCAACTTAGAACAGGCATAACTCACAAACCACAAGGGCAAATGCCACCAAATTTTAACAAAAGCTAGATACATGAATTATCTACAATTTTTTTTACAAAAATGTTTCTCAGAAAACTTTATTTACATGGTGTTATTTATAAAGTTCCCAGAACTGTCCAGAAACATCAATTGCAAGAAATAAATATTAACTTATATTCTAAACATACATTTGGCCAAAACAAAGTAACCATCATAAAGTACATGTTAAATGGACACCAGAAAGTATAGTACTCATCACTAAATAAATTCTTTTAATGTATTTCTTAATTTATTTAGATAACAAGAGGAATTAATGAACATATACCAAAAGCACATAGTAAATTCTACAAAAATTATAGTAGCTCATACATACTCCCATAAGTCTACCGTATAAATTTCAAGCCATTTGAATAAGCATAGCAACCTCTATGGAAAATACAAAATGCTAAAGCAAGAAATCATGTGAGAGCAAGATAAATCAATAAATCACTCAAACAGCAACCAATGACCATGAAATTTTTGCCACACATCAAACATCATATAAATAGCATGCCGTAAAAATTTTACTTCAATTGAAGCCCTACATCTGCAGTTATGAAAAAAGACAAATACAACTAGCATTAAACCCTAACTGCACAAACCTATTTTTACAGCTAAAACTTTAAACTAAAATATACCATATTATAGATCTATTCCATAGACAATTTCATAAGAATTCTAAAAAGTCCTTATTTGCTACTTTACGATTTTTTACGATTTTATATGTATTTTCAAAGTTTCATTCGATTTAAAACATATAGATCCATAAGGCACTATTCATATAAGTCTATAGCTTTGCAGTTAGGTCCTTCCCTTTAATCGAATTCTTGTGTGAGATCCCTGACGCGATTTGAACGAAGGGGGTTGTCTGGAGCTCGCTGTTCCGGCCGATGGGGTCGTCGCCAGCGGCCGTGGAGTGGCGACGGAGTAGCAGGGGGCCGTCGCGCACTCGCAGGACTACCCGGCCCAGCCCAAGGTGGCCAGCAGTGGCCTGACCACGCGCGTGCACCGGCGGCGGCTGCTGCGGCCGGTGCTCCGACGACCACAATGGTGGTTGGGGATGGCGAGCATGAGCGCGGCGTGCAGGAAGTGACGACGAAGCTTAAGGTGGCGCTCGTGGGGAGCGAGGCGGTTGGGAGCAGCAGGAACGCGGGTGGCGACCGCGGAGCTTTGCGGCAGCCATGGTGGCTCCACCTTGGAGCGGCCAAAGAGCGAGGAAGAGGATGGGGAGGGCGAGGCGAGTGAGGAGGAGTGGTGAGCGGTCTCAGGCCTCTGCAAAATACGAGAGGGAGCAGCAGGGGTGCGTGGAGGCGAGGTGGGGTGCTGCTCAGACTATCCGCACTCATGGACCTCTATATTCATCCTCTAAAAGAAATATTTCATCCTAGTCACCATAAAATATACAGTTTTTCCACATCCATCCATCCTCTATATCATCCTCTATCCACTGTGGGGTCCACTTGTCACTTTATCTAAATATATCCATGTGACATCTTGTTATGAAGAATTTATTGTCACGAATTTAATAGTGTAATCGGAATTTAATTTGGTGTTTTGGTTTGTGAGTTGTAACATTTTTTATATGGAAAAATGTTGGACACGCTTTCCTAGATGCACAGTGTCTTTCATGCCAGTGCACGCGCCGTGCTCCCAAACGTGCAGCTCTGCTCCCCGAAGCTTGCAGGGCGCCCGCTACCACGCTAGGAATAGCGTGCGTCCTGCGTTTACCGTTCGGTTTTGCGTACCCGCTTGTAAGGTCCTAGATGGCTAGAGGGGGGGTGAATAGCCTATTAAAAATTCTACAAGAACCACTAAGCAAACTTGTTAGTATAACAAACGGCGTAAAGCGAGTTTTGCTTAGCCAAAGGTTGTGATGCAAGCCTCCTATCCACAAGTCTAGTAGATTAAGATCTCTAGTTCACACAAGAGCTAAGTCACTAAGGTTACACTAGAGAACAAGCTAACACTACTAGCAAAGCTACTACTAGAGCTACACAAGATAAACTAGTGAATGTAAATGCAAGAGAGAGGATTGTGATTATTATACCGACGGTGAAGTGAAGATGTTGCCAATCACCAAGATGATATACAATCAATCAATATTGACAACAACACAAAATGAAGACCAATCACCGGGATACAAGAGACACAATATTTGTTCACCCGGTGTTCACTTGTGCACCGACAAGCTACGTCACCGGTTGTGTCGACCAACACCTAGATGGTTCCCCGGTGTGACCCTCAAGTCACTTGCCCCTCAAGGCACGCCCCGCAAGGCACCGCAAGACACCACTCTCAAGTGAGGTAACTCAATGACACACGGATTCCACTAGAGTTGCTTTTGGCGTCCCGCCGAGGAGAGCACAAGAACCTCTCACAATCAACCGGAGGTGGCCAAGAACAATCACCTTCTCTTGCCAACGCCTCCAACAATCTCCAAGCCGGCTAGGAGCGGTACTCTCCAAGAGTAACAAGAAATCCACCGGCTAAACCACCCACAAGTGCCACTAGATGCCCTCAAGCTATGCAATGCACTTTGGGATCACTCAATCTCACTTTTGATTTGCAATCAAGCAAGAGAGATGAGTGGGAGGAGTAGCTCTAGCTCAAAGGATGCACAAGAGTGTTAGAAATGCCAAGAGACCTCCCCAAGGGCCGGCCAACAAGTATTTATAAGCAACCCATCCAAATAGAGCCGTTACAACCCACTTCCGTTTTTCCCGCGGGACCACCGGACGCGCCGGTCGTAACTGACCGGACGCGCTCAACCGCGTCCGGTGCCTCAGCGATTTCAAATTCGTCCGTTAGAACCTCCAACGGTCACTGCGCGCCCCTAGTTTGGTTTTGGCTAATTGATGAAACCTAGGATTAACCTTTGTATCTAAGTGGATGATTTAGATAAAGGTGGTCATTGAATATGAGACATGACATTGACTCATGTGACCAAGATGGTGAAGACCAAGATAAGGCTTGGCTCGATGGACCGGTTGTGAAGGTGAAGGGCAAGTCAAGGCTTCGAAGCGAAGGACCATGCGATGGTGAAGCTTGAGCAAGACTTGGCGCCGACGGACCGATGCAACGGTGAAGAGCAAGTGAAGTCAAGGTCGATGGATCGAGATGGTCATGTGATGATATGAAGTGGATCATATCATTTGGAGAAACAAAATGGGCTCAAGGCAAAGGTATAACCATAGGGCCATTTTGTTTTACACTCAAGACACCATAGAGGGTGTGAGTGGTTTAGGGTCGATAGCCGAACTATTAAGAGGGGAAGTCTTATCGGTTATTCGACGCACGGGTGCCACTAGGTGAATTCATGAAGTGCATTGCATGTAGGGCCTAGTGAGCTAACTGGAAAACCTTTGAAAATGATTGAGAAAAAGCTAACACACAAGCACATGGAGATGTACACTTGATGGTGTTGGCACATTTGCAAAGGTGGTGTTGGTCGCGCTGTGGTTTGCGGGTAGAGAGGGGTTTGGGTTCCTCTCTCCCTCCCGCCGAGCGTGCGAGCGCGGGATTCAGGCGATTTCGGGGAAATGAAATGCCTATTTTCCATTGCGCCGGAAGTCGGAAAAGAAACGGAGGCGAACGCGGTCACAGAGGTGACCGGACGCTGCACCGGACGCTGCACCGGACGCGGTCAGTTTTGACCGGTGCGTCCGGTCAGTACAGCGTCAGGGTCTGGCACGCGAGCTAGGGTTTGTCACCGGCGCGTCCGGTGACCCACGGGACCGGCGCGTCCGGTCTGGCGAACAGCGAGTCACGAAGTCATCGGACGCGGTGCGCGTCCGGTCCCTAACCACCGGACGCGCCGGTGCGCACAGCACCCGCGCCCGCGAAGACATCACCGGACGCGCTCCTCGCAACCACCGGACGCCACAGTACCCGCGTCCGGTGCGAGTCCAGTAAGCTCCCTGGACCACCGGACGCGTCCGATGGTGAGGGACCGGACGCGCACCGCGTCCGATGACTTCGTGACTCGCTGTTCGCCAGACCGGACGCGCCGGTCCCGTGGGTCACCGGACGCGCCGGTGACAAACCCTAGCTCGCGTGCCAGACCCTGACGCTGTACTGACCGGACGCACCGGTCAAAACTGACCGCGTCCGGTGCAGCGTCCGGTGCAGCGTCCGGTCACCTCTGTGACCGCGTTCGCCTCCGTTTCTTTTCCGACTTCCGGCGCAATGGAAAATAGGCATTTCATTTCCCCGAAATCGCCTGAATCC
Source organism: Saccharum spontaneum (assembly GCA_022457205.1). NCBI lineage: Eukaryota > Viridiplantae > Streptophyta > Magnoliopsida > Poales > Poaceae > Saccharum > Saccharum spontaneum. The sequence continues at coordinate 49,487,350 of CM039614.1, read as the reverse complement.
CGCGCTCGCACGCTCGGCGGGAGGGAGAGAGGAACCCAAACCCCTCTCTACCCGCAAACCACAGCGCGACCAACACCACCTTTGCAAATGTGCCAACACCATCAAGTGTACATCTCCATGTGCTTGTGTGTTAGCTTTTTCTCAATCATTTTCAAAGGTTTTCCAGTTAGCTCACTAGGCCCTACATGCAATGCACTTCATGAATTCACCTAGTGGCACCCGTGCGTCGAATAACCGATAAGACTTCCCCTCTTAATAGTTCGGCTATCGACCCTAAACCACTCACACCCTCTATGGTGTCTTGAGTGTAAAACAAAATGGCCCTATGGTTATACCTTTGCCTTGAGCCCATTTTGTTTCTCCAAATGATATGATCCACTTCATATCATCACATGACCATCTCGATCCATCGACCTTGACTTCACTTGCTCTTCACCGTTGCATCGGTCCGTCGGCGCCAAGTCTTGCTCAAGCTTCACCATCGCATGGTCCTTCGCTTCGAAGCCTTGACTTGCCCTTCACCTTCACAACCGGTCCATCGAGCCAAGCCTTATCTTGGTCTTCACCATCTTGGTCACATGAGTCAATGTCATGTCTCATATTCAATGACCACCTTTATCTAAATCATCCACTTAGATACAAAGGTTAATCCTAGGTTTCATCAATTAGCCAAAACCAAACTAGGGACTTTCAATCTCCCCCTTTTTGGTAATTGATGACAACCCTCACAAAGATGATTTTGATAATAAAAGTTTTGAACTTGTCATACTTGTCCAATCATTTTGCTCATAAGTAAAGTTTGGACAATTATCACAAGCTCGGTTTTGGTAGCATTAGCTCCCCCTACATATGTGCATAGAGTTTGGATTGAAAGCTTTGTACATATGCATGGATAGAAGTGTTGGGAGAGTAATTCTACCAAAATAATGCTAAGGTGTAAGAAATGGACCTTTGAAGCGTGATACCAATCGGAGTTGCCTTTTACACCATCCTTAGCATCATGAAGTAACTAGACATCCATCAAAACTCAAGAACCCCGTGAGATCAACATTATAGGTAAAGGTTCTTGGACCACTTGTAAAAACTTTAGGCAAGTCTAGATACCACATGTAAAACTATTCCTATGCATGCTAGTAGATCATTTCATCATCCAAGTTCTATACTAGCATTGCACCACACAAGCATGTATATTGGATTTAAATACATGTGCAATGAACAAGCCATATGAAAATGCACAAACAAATGCAACAACTTTGTTTATGAGCTTGCTCCCCCTACTTGTGTGCATCAAAAATTTTATTTACCCCTTTATCATGTTTTATCATGTTGAATCATCTTTTTCTCTCCCCCTTTGTCAACAACTTACCCAAAAATGGGATCAAATTGTGGAGAGAAGAACAAAATGTTCGATGGAGTAGGTTAAAATTCATCAATTTTGGTTCAACCTAGAATACTTGCCAAAGATATTTAATTCGATTTGAACCAAAGACAAGCTTCTTCACACCTCATAATAAGGGTTATCTTGCCTATGTTGAATTAAACACTTATAGCAAATCTTCTAGATTCAACACTAGGTTTGCAAGTTCACAAACATGTCATATGCTACCACTAGATCAAAACAATCAAAGAAGCAATAGTGGTAACATATATCCATCAAATTCATTTGATTTTTCATGAATGCTCATGCATACCACTTATTATGTCTACATGCTCTAGCAAGTCCTTAGCATAGGATGAATGACATGTCAATCAACTTTACCTTGCAATGTCGAAGGAGAGGCATGTCAATAAGTGAGTGGGGTGCATTCAACTCATGTTTGAGAAATCAAGAATATTCAATTCATTCCTTAGCTTGCAAAACCTCTTTTCATCAAGTGGCTTAGTTAGAATATCGGCAAGTTGATCATTGGTGCCAACACTCTCAACGGCAATATCTCCCTTTTGTTGATGATCTCTAATGAAATGATGCCTTATGTCAATATGCTTTGTTCTTCCATGTTGAACCGGGTTTTGTATCATCTTGATTGCACTCTCATTATCACAAAGCAATGGCACATTCTTGAAGTTGAGACCATAATCCTTCAAAGTTGATTTCATCCATAGCAATTGTGCACAACAACTCCCCGCACTCACATATTCGGCTTCGGCGGTAGAGATTGCCACACTATTTTGTTTCTTTGAAGACCATGACACAAGTGATCTTCCAAGTAATTGACATGTGCCACTTGTGCTCTTTCTATTGATCTTGCAACCCCCATAGTCGGAGTCCGAATATCCAATCAATTCAAACTTTGACCCCTTGGGATACCATAGTCCAACATTTCTCGTTTGCTTTAAGTACCTCAATATTCTCTTTGCGGCCGTGAGATGACTCTCTCTAGGTGAGGCTTGATATCTAGCACACATGCAAACACTAAACATGACATCCGGCCTTGATGCGGTGACATAGAGTAGACTTCCAATCAAAGACCGATATTCCTTTTGATTCACCATATTGCCATCAAGATCACTATCCAAATTTCCATTTGTACCCATTGGAGTTGAAATTGGCTTTGCATCTTGCATTCCAAACTTCTTCAACATGTCCCTTATGTATTTCCCTTGACTCACAAATGTCCCATTCTTCAATTGCTTTACTTGAAGACCAAGGAAGTAGCTAAGTTCACCAATCATAGACATTTCAAACTCTTTGGCCATCATAGCACCAAATTCTTCACAATAAGCTTGATTGGTTGATCCAAAGATGATGTCATCAACATATATTTGCACTATGAATAGATCATTCCCAATCTTCTTGGTGAATAGAGTTGTATCAACCTTGCCCATCTTGAATCCCTTGGAGAGAAGGAAATCCCTTAGCCTCTCATACCATGCTCTAGGTGCTTGCTTTAAGCCATATAAAGCCTTCTTCAACTTGTACACATGGTTGGGTTTCTTGTCATCTTCAAATCCGGGCGGTTGCTCAACGAAGACTAACTCATTGATGATCCCATTGAGAAATGCACTTTTGACATCCATTTGATATAGTTTGATGTTGTGTGCACAAGCATAAGCCAATAGAATCCTTATTGCCTCCAATCTTGCCACGGGAGCATATGTTTCATCATAGTCAAGACCTTCTACTTGAGTGTAACCTTGAGCAACTAGCCTTGCTTTGTTTCTCACTACAATGCCATCTTGATCTTGCTTGTTTTTGAACACCCACTTGGTTCCAATCACATTGTAGTCATTTGGCCTTTCTACCAATTCCCAAACATCATTTCTTGTGAAATTGTTAAGCTCTTCTTGCATAGCCATGATCCAATCGGCATCCCTTAAAGCTTCTTCTATCTTCTTTGGTTCTATGGTTGACACAAATGATGCATGCTCACAAAACATAGCCAATCTTGATCTTGTTTGCACACCACTTCTAATATCACCAATAACACTATCAATGGGGTGATCTCTTGCAATATGTTGTGGTTGGAGTACTTGCATTTGATTGCTTGAGCTAGGTTGATCACTAGATGTATCTTGATGAGAAGAACTAGCACCATGATCTTGCACTTGAGAGTCACTAACTAGCTTGAATGGTGAATTGAGCACTTGATCTTTATCATCATCTTGAATATCAATTACTTGCTTTGCTCTAATGTCCCCAATGTCCATGTTCTTCATTGCTTCCACTAAAAGAGTTCCACCAATATCATCTAGATTTTCTTCTTCATCTTGTGACCCATTGGTTTCATCAAATTGCACATCATGGACTTCTTCTAGAATGCCACTTGAATTGTTCCAAACTCTATAAGCTTTGCTTGTAGTTGAATAACCAAGTAGGAACCCCTCATCACATCTCTTGTCAAACTTCCCCAATCTAGTGCCTTTCTTCAAGATATAGCATTTGCAACCAAAAACCCTAAAATAAGAAATATTGGGCTTTCTTCCATGAAGTAGCTCATATGGGGTCTTCTCTAGCAAAGGATGACAATATAGTCTATTGATGTAGTAGCAAGCGGTATTGATTGCTTCATCCCAAAATGATTGACTCACATTGTACTCATGAAGCATTGATCTAGCCATATCAAGCAATGTTCTATTCTTCCTCTCAACTAGACCATTTGATTGTGGAGTGTATTTGGCCGAGAATTGATGTCCAATACCATAATGATCACAAAGTTCTTCAATTCTTGTATTCTTGAACTCACTTCCATTGTCACTTCTCACTTTCTTGATTCTAATCTCAAACTCATTGTGAACTCTAGTGAGAAATGTCTTGAAGGTGTCAAACACTTCACTTTTGTCAGTAAGAAAGAATACCCAAGTGAATCTTGTGAAGTCATCCACTATGACAAAGCCATACTTGTTGCCGCCTATGCTTGTATATGTTGTTGGTCCAAAAAGATCCATGTGCATCAACTCAAATGCTTTGCATGTGCTCATTGTACTCTTCTTTGGATGTGAGCTTCCAACTTGCTTCCCGGCTTGACATGCACTACAAAGCTTATTCTTCTCAAATTCTACATCTTTCAAACCATTGACAAGATTGTGAGTTGTAAGTTTCTTCAATTGTTTCATGCCAACATGACCAAGCCTTCTATGCCAAAGCCAACCCATGCTTGATTTGGAGACTAAGCAAGTTGTCAAAGAAGTTTCTCTAGCATTGAAGTCAACTAGGTAGAGATTCTCATATCTAAAACCCTTGAATGCCACATTTGAACCATCCACACTAATAACTTCCACATCATCAACCCCAAAGATGCATTTGTAGCCTAGATCACATATTTGTGCCACGGATAGAAGATTGAAATCCAAGCTTTCAACTAGTAACACATTGGAGATACTCATGTCATTTGATATTGCAATCTTGCCCAAGCCAATAACCTTGCCTTTCTTGTTATTGCCAAATGTGATAGAATCAACACCACTATCATTGTCATTGATTGAGTCAAACATTCTTGATGTACCGGTCATGTGTTGAGTGCACCCACTATCAATAATCCAATGCCTTCCTCCGGCTTTGTAATTGACCTACAAGCAAATCAATGGAGTTTAGGTACCCATTTTTGCTTGGGTCCTTGTAGGTTAGTAACTAAGCTCTTTGGTACCCAAATAGCCTTCTTCCTTGGGCCCACAATTGGTGTACCAACAAACTTAGCTTGCACACCCTTCACACCCTTGGTAAGCACATAGCAAGAATCAAAAGGTATAGCATTAACAAGGTTCTTGCTTTGGTTTTTTTTATTGCAATTATGCTCTAGGTGCCCAACTTGCTTGCATCTATTGCAAAACCGACCATTGCCCTTCACAAAGCTAGGCTTTGGAGTTGCAAAGGCCGACTTGCCTTTCTTGGGGGTGTAGCCCAATCCCTCTTTGTTAAGAGAGAACCTTTGGCTACCCAAGCACTTAAGCAAGCGGGCCTCACCACCATAGGCCTTGCCTAGGGCGTGAGTGAGCTCATCCACCTCTCTCTTGAGAGTCTCATTCTCTACCATTAGTGAGGCATCACAAGTGAAACCATCACTAGTAGTGGAGGTAGAGTTAGTGGTGGTGGATGAAGAGCTACAAGAAGGATTAGCATTTGACATGATGATAGGTTCATTAGAGGATTCATCTATTATATCACATGTAACACCTATATCACATGATACAACAACCTCCTTCTTTGCTTGTTGCTCAAGTAGCAATGAGTGAGCTTTTTCAAGCTTGGAATGAGCCTTATCAAGATCCTCATGGTCTTCCACTAGACTCTCATGAGTGGTCTTAAGCTCACTAAGGACTTTCTCAAGTATTGCTACTTTCATTGAAAGCTTCTTACACTCTTTGTCCTTGGCAATAGCTATGTCTCTAGTTTGTTGCATCAAGTCATATAGTTGTTCTTTAGTTGGTTCATCATTATCATTTTCATTATCATTATCATTATCACTATCATGAGCATATTCCATTTCACTTTCATCATCACTCTCATCATATAATACCTTAGCTTCTTTAGCCATGAAGCATGAAGAGGATGAATCAAATAGTGATGGCTTCTTGTTGATAGCAATGGAAGCAAAAGCCTTGTTGGATGATTCTTCTTCTTCTTCATTGTCTTCACTTTCCCAAGTGATCACATAGGCACCATTCTTGCCTTTCTTGAATGTCATCTTGGCCTCTCTCTTCTTCTTCTCAAACTTGTCCTTCTTGTTCTTCTTCTTATCATAAGGACATTCCGCTTGAAGGTGCTCGGTGCTATCACAATTGAAGCACTTTCTTTGTTGCTCATTTCTTTTGAAGTTGTCATTTCTCTTCTTAAAGCCTCTTCTCTTGATGAACATGTGACCCATCTTCTTGACTACAAGAGCAAGTGCCTCATCATCAATTTCAAATTCCCCATCTTCATTGTTGTCTTCTTCTTCTTCAATGATGATAGCTTTGCCCTTGGAGGAGGTGGCATTGAATGCTACGGTCTTCTTTTTCTTCTCATCTTCCACCTTCTCCTTGTCATCAACATCTTGATCATATTTGTCATAAGTCAATACTTCACCAAGCAAATCATTAGGCTTCATTGCTTCAAGCCCATCTCTTTGCAACATCATGATCAACATCTTGAATCTTCTAGGTAAGCTCAATAAGAACTTGTGACAAAAATCTTGATCTTGAGTCTTGTGCCCTAAGCTCTTGAGATCATTGACTATCACTTGCAATCTATGAAACATTTCAATGATTGTTTCATCATCCTTTTTCTTGAAGTTCTCAAACTCACTCTTGAGCCCATATAGCTTGGCACTCTTCACAACCTTAGTGCCCTCATATGTTTCACTCAACCTTGTCCATACTTCATTTGCCAAATCTAAATCCTTGATGCCCTCAAATACTTTTGTGTCAATACCATTGTAAAGTGTATTGAGAGCCATTCTATTGCATGTTCTATTTGCTCTATCTTCATCGGTGAGACGATCGGGATCAATGATAGCAAAATCATTCTCGGTGACTTGCAATACTCTCTCATGAATAGAACCAAGGTACATTGTCATCTTTCTCTTCCAATGAGCAAAAGAACTAACACCATCAAAGAACGGTGCCTTGCCCCCAACATGATTGAACACAATTTGAGCCATTTTTCACACCGAAGGATGTTAAGCCTTGATTAAAACGGTGACCACGGCTCCGATACCACTTGTAAGGTCCTAGATGGCTAGAGGGGGGGTGAATAGCCTATTAAAAATTCTACAAGAACCACTAAGCAAACTTGTTAGTATAACAAACGGCGTAAAGCGAGTTTTGCTTAGCCAAAGGTTGTGATGCAAGCCTCCTATCCACAAGTCTAGTAGATTAAGATCTCTAGTTCACACAAGAGCTAAGTCACTAAGGTTACACTAGAGAACAAGCTAACACTACTAGCAAAGCTACTACTAGAGCTACACAAGATAAACTAGTGAATGTAAATGCAAGAGAGAGGATTGTGATTATTATACCGACGGTGAAGTGAAGATGTTGCCAATCACCAAGATGATATACAATCAATCAATATTGACAACAACACAAAATGAAGACCAATCACCGGGATACAAGAGACACAATATTTGTTCACCCGGTGTTCACTTGTGCACCGACAAGCTACGTCACCGGTTGTGTCGACCAACACCTAGATGGTTCCCCGGTGTGACCCTCAAGTCACTTGCCCCTCAAGGCACGCCCCGCAAGGCACCGCAAGACACCACTCTCAAGTGAGGTAACTCAATGACACACGGATTCCACTAGAGTTGCTTTTGGCGTCCCGCCGAGGAGAGCACAAGAACCTCTCACAATCAACCGGAGGTGGCCAAGAACAATCACCTTCTCTTGCCAACGCCTCCAACAATCTCCAAGCCGGCTAGGAGCGGTACTCTCCAAGAGTAACAAGAAATCCACCGGCTAAACCACCCACAAGTGCCACTAGATGCCCTCAAGCTATGCAATGCACTTTGGGATCACTCAATCTCACCGCTGCGACACTTCCTCAACGCTATATGTTGATCTGTCTCTTACCGTGTGCACGTACCGTTCCTGGTGCAGTTCGTCTCATGCATGGCTGGCACATAAGCATAACCTCAAACACATGGTGAGCGCGATCTGCCCGATTTCGAGGCCCAAAACCGCATATTCCAGGGCGATTTGGATCTGGGCGCCTGAATAAAATATCTTCTCCACTGCCTAGGCTACAACTTTGATTTAGGGTATACTGCCATTAGGGCTACGAATCCATGGGTAATTAACCCCTAAGATGACAGTGTCAGCGACTAACAAACTTCAGCTTGGACTTCAATTTCCTGATCAAAACTTGGTCAAACTTACACCAACTTTTTACATGCTCTTCTCCAAAGAATAATCTCCAACTTTTATTTTTGGATCAACTCAAGTTGTTTAACAAAAACTAGAGAACGTGACATGCCAATCATTATTGTCATTGTTAAACTCGGAATAATTCCCAGAGCTGAAAGAACAGCTGATTCAAACTTTGGTCCATTGTTTGACTTGTTTCAAGTTGATCCATGGTATACTCCAAAAAAAGTTTGTTGTGCGTGAACCAAATAGCAACTTTCGTTAAAGGCGTCGCGTCCATCGGCTTAGAGACGGCGGCGCAGGTCAGGGAGGCACGAGGTGGCCGCACATGTTGGGAGGCTTGGGGAGGCGTCCGACTTGCAAGGTGCCGGTGCAGGCACGGAGGATGGTGGGGAGGCAGCGGCGACCTCAACGTATCGCAGAAGGCAGCGCAATGGAGCGGAGGCGCGAGAGCAGGGAAAGAGGCAAGTCATGATGCAAGGGGGAGGGGGCCTGCTGGCCTGATGGATGCCGGATCTCGCGCGAGGGGAGGGAAGTGATTGGAGCCGGCGTCCTGATTCCGCGTGCCTAGCGTGTGTAGCGGGAGGCCGACGTAGCGATGATCGTCGATCTGTTCTACGGACTGCAGGGCAAGGGCGAGGGCGGTGCTGGCGTCGCCAATGGTGGGTGGCTGAAAGCCTAAGTTTGGTTTTGGTAATTAATGACACCAAGTTACTAATGCCATGTGTTAAGTGTTTTGAGTTAGGCATAAGCAACATATGTGATGAAAAGTGTACATGGCAAGGAGTGGTGGCCACAAGATCACAAAGAGATGGTGCATGGACATGAAAATGATGATCATGGTGGAGATGCACATAAAATGATGGACACGATGATCAAGTGGAGGAGAAGGATCTAAGAGCGCAAGGCAAAGGTATAACCATAGGGTTTTTCTTTTGCCGGTCTAAGATGAGTAGAGAAGTGATTGACCGGGTTTAGGATACATAGCCGATTATCAAGAGGGGCAATCACGGTTAGCTCGGGAATCAAGTGCCACTAGATCAATGTCTTGAGCATATGCATTAGGATCTAGTAGAGAGCTAACATAACGTCTTGAAAATGTTTGTCCGGTCAGGCACCCAGAGGGGCAGAACTGGTCGTAGAGCTGACCGGACGCGCGGCGCGTCCGGTCACGTGCAATCGGACGCGTCCGGTCGCGGTGGGAGCTTACTGGACTCCGACCGGACACCAGGTACAGCGCGTCCGGTCACGGCAACGGTAACTTCTGACGCGCACTGTTCACGCTTGCCCTGTAGTGACCGGACGCGTCCGGTCACCCTGACCGGAGCATCCGGTCAGTACGTTTTTCACTGCGTCGTCCGATAACGGCTAGCTGCGTACCCCTTTGCTATAAATAGAAGATGTCTGGGGTTTGAGGGGAACTCTTGCATATTTTGAGACCTATAGACATCCTTTGAGCTAGAGAACAACCTCTCCACTCATCTCTTTGCTTAGTTGCACATCTTGAGTGAGATTGAGTGAGATTCAAGTGCATTGCTTGAGAGTTGCATTCTAGAGGCACTTGATCTTTGAGTTGCTGCAGATTTCTTGTTACTCTTTCATGTTTCCCGACACGGTAGATGACTTGGACCAGCGGAGGTGATTGAGCTCACAATTAAAGATTGTTGGAGCCCTCACCAAGTGTTGTAAGGGGTTCTTGATCCTTCCCCGCGGGAGTTCGCAAATTAGATACTCTAGTGGAGCTCGTGGCTTGGAGGATTCCCATATTGTGTGTGGTTGTGCGGCGCCCGCCGAGGGCTCGACTCTTGATAGTCGATTAGCTCGCGAACCGACAAGTGGGTGTATCTCCACAACGAGGAGTAGCTTGCCGGGAAGCAAGTGAACCTCGGTAAAAATCTTGTGTCATCTCTTTGCAGAGGATTTCTCTTGTGGTTGATCATTGTGATTGATTCTTCGAGTGCATTACTTCTCTACATCGTTGGTATAAGAATCAAGTCACTTGGTCTTTACTTTCTTGTACTAATCTTAGTGTAGCTTTTATCACATAGGAGTAAGTAGCTTAGTGACTTAGTCTTGTTGGTGTGTATTAGAGATCATAGCCTTGCTTCACTAGAATTGTATAGGTGGCTTGCATAGTGTAGTTGAGCTAGTGCTAGAATTAGCTTAGCCATCTTTTATACTAACGTCGTTGTTTAGTGAAGCTTGTAGATTTTAAATAGGCTATTCACCCCCCTCTAGCCATTTGGACCTTACAGTGGCGCGCGATGAGGACGCGGGATGGTGGCGGCGGTCGCAGGCAATTCGCGATGGTGGTGACGGGCCTGAAGGATCGGGAAGGAAGGCCAAATCCACTGCGTGAGGAGTGCAGAGGGGAAGGCAGAGCGACAGAGATTGCGGCGATTGTGGTGATTGCAGGACGAGTGGCAGGGGATCATGGTCGCAGGGGAAAGTCGCGGTGGCTGGAGGGAAGTCACGGTTGCAGGGGGTGAAGCGGACCGACGGAGCGATGATTGTGGCATGAAACGGTGGTCTTACTTTCTTTCTTTTTAGTTGAAGGTGATTGACGGCTCTCCTGTCCAATTTATTTATGTTTATAAATATGGTTATTCAAACTTGATCACACCATCAACAACGCAGCATAAAATCCTAACATGACCCACGTGTCAAACAATACTTCTTAGCAACTAATAATTCAACCCAAATTATTTGAATCTCAAGAAACTTTCTTTGCTATATGGGAAATTAAAAAATCGTAAGAGCATCTCCAAAAGTATCATATTTTTTCTTCCCAGACACATGTTGTTTTCTAACTCCCTAAAAAGTATTGGAGGAATAAATGAGGCCATCCCCAAATGTTTTTAATAATTCACTCCCAAAACATAAAAATTCTAGTCCCACGCACCATTTTGTTGCCGGCAGTTTTATTTTTTTTTCCAGCACGCGAGATCGTAAACAGCCAAACAGGCGTCGCTTCTCCATCGCCGGCGTCTTGTCGGCCAGTATCAGCTTCACCTTGCGCCAGCCCAACAGTGTCACACAAACAGTCCCTTACAAGCATTTGAGCAGCCGGCTAAGAGCATTACTTTAATACACATATACTTCCTTTATTTTTAAATATATGTTGTTTTCGTTTTCTAAGAAAAAACTTTGATTAAATATATATTAAAAAAATATTAATATTTATGATACATTGTTGGTATCATTAGAAAGATCTTTGGATCTAGTTTTTTTAATAAATTTATTTAAAAATATAAATGTTGTACGTATTTTCTATAAATTAAGTCAAACTTGCCATGTAGAATATTTAGGGACGGAGGAAGCATACGGGATCAAAATCTAGGTAGCGTTTAGTTGCAAAAAAATTGGTAAAATGGCACTGTAGCTACTTTCGTTGTTATTTGACAATTAGTGTCCAATTATTGTCTAATTAGGCTTAAAAGATTCGTCTCGTCTATTTCGTCTAAACTGTGTAATTAGTTTTATTTTTTATCTATATTTAATGCTTCATACATGTGTCCAAAGATTCGATGTGACGGAAAATCTGAAAATTTTTGCAAAAATTCTTGGGAACTAAACAGCCCCCTACTATGCTGGGCCATGCGCCAGCGGCGGCGGCCATGCGCCCATGCCCCAGCAGGCGGCTGCCAAACCCCTGCGCCCCGCCGCCAGACGTGAAGGATAAGAGGTGGTATTTAATTCTGGCCTTGTTGAGATCATCTTCAAAAGTTAGAATTTTTTCACTCTTTCCATCACATCAATCTTTGAACATATACGTACAACATTAAATGTAATTAAAAAAATAACTAATTATACAGTTTAGTTATAAATTATAAAACGAATTTTTTAAACCTAATTAACCCATGATTGATAATATTTGTCAAATACAAACGAAATGCCAGTTCTCCTTGGTGCACATATTGCTCCACCCGGCAACGGCGAGTATCCGCACGGCAAGGTCGTCGTTGCTTCCGCTGCCAGAGAAATCGTAGCCGGTGAGCAGGACGTACGTGCACAGTTCCCGGTGGTCACTCTCAATTGTGGTGTTGGGAACGAACGCGCAGTCCCCAGCCATGGGGTTGCACAGGCAGAGACCGGAGGGACGAGGCGTTGCCGATGATTGCCGGCCGCCATGGCCTGCGATAGTTCGTCCTTCGTCCATGGCACGTGCTGTGCGCGGGGAAAGACAGATGCGCGCAATTACCATGCGTGTATTTTTACGCGTAGAGGCGGCATGTTTGCCAAATGCTAAAAAGATGGAAAAGGAATATGGAATAATTTTGGAGATGAGTTTTTCTCATTTTTTTCAAAAAAAAAACATAAATGGGGAAAGAATTTGGAACACTCGGATATGCTCACAAGTCTAGGCCCTTTTTGGATTGCTTCCTCTGCATGCCATACCACAGGCACTAGCAGATCCACTAACCACGGTTGCTCGGTTCATCCGCAATTCGCAAACATTTTTTTCTTTATTGCAAAGAGAAAACAGGGGTCCGGTTCGGCAGGCTGTTTTTTGGCTTATAAACCGGCTGTGGCTGATTTGCTGTGAGAGAAAAACACTGTTCTACGGCTGATAAGCCGTGCTGATAAGCTCAGCCGAACAGGGAAGGGTATTCTTCTAGCCAAAGTGTGGCGTGGTGAGGAAGCAATCTAAACAGAGGGCTAAACTTTGTGTTTTTTTTTTAAAATGAGTGTGTGCTGAGTTGAGGAGGCATCTAGTCCCTCGGTCTCCAAAAGAGTTTGTAGTTTGCGCTACAAGAAGACAATTAATTAAAAATTTGATCAAATGTAGTAAAACTACTAGAATTTATGATACCAAATGAGTGTCATTAGATTAATAATGCAATATGTTTATATATATTGAAATATATTTAAAGACATAATATTTATATTATTTTTATAAATTTTATCAAACTTAATTCATTTGGACTTAATCAAAACCTAGAAGTGTGCTCTTTTAAGAACTAGGGAGTAAAGTCTAACATAGGTCACTGGTGTTTGGACCCTTCTCTATTCAAAACCATTCGTGAAAATTTGGAAGGTTGATTGTGATTGCTTTTACATTTTATACAAACTCCATCCATTCTCAATTATAAGATATTTTGTTTTTTCTAGATACTTTAAGTTTATTATATATTTAGCATAATGTACATTTAATTTATAGCAAAAGCTATGTATAAAAAAAGCTAACATATTTTATAATTTAGAGTTAAGAGAGTAATATACTAGTATGTACGTACATCCTCGAAAAAAAATATTGGTATCTATACGTGTAGATCGTATGTGTATGATCGAAGAAGTACGGCATGTTTGCTGTCACATTTGCCTTTTTTTTTTTTTTTTTGTGTTCGGGCCTGTTTAGTTGGTGAATTATTTTGGGTTCGGCTACTGTAGCACTTTTCGTTTTATTTGGTAATTTGTGTCTAATCATAAACTAATTAGGATCAAAAGATTTGTCTCGTGATTTACAACTAAACTGTGTAATTAGTTTTTTCTTTCGTCTATACCTAGTACTCTATACATGTGCCACAAGATTTAATAATACTGTAGCACTTTTTGGACTTCTTTTAAGAACTAAACTCTTCGTGTTCTTTTTCTCGAAATGCCCTGCCGTCTCAAAAAAAAAAATCTCCTTTGCCCTGGGCTATTTCCTGCTCTTTGCGTCTTCTAGCACGTTCTCCAATCTTCCATCCTCTGCACGTCCCCATCATCCTGTAGCCTGATTAGTGATTACCACTCTTCCAAGAAACAAGCACAGGGGCGACTGAAGCAACCATCAACAAATCATCATCCTCCGGGTCCAGGACTCCAGGCTCCACAATCCAATCGAGTATCCAATCCGGTTGCTTCTTCTCCGACGCAACCCCAGGCTGGCCGCAAACCGCCAGTAGGCAGTTCCTCCCTCTTTGGCAACCGCCGCCACGCGCAGGTAACGGCCGGTGCCATTCTCGTCCCTTCCTCCCGACCTTCTTCTCCCGGCTTATCCGCTTGTTCGGCGTCTGAGTCTGATCCAGCCGATCCCCGCGGTGTATTCCGCTGTGGGTTTCGATTATTGATTGGTAGTTTTGACAATCATCTGCAAGTAGCCAAGTACAATGGACGCTACTGCTAGGGATTAGTTCTCTTTGCGTTGCGCTTCGATCTTAGTGTCGGTGTCTGGACCCGAGGGGGTCCTAAACCAACGAGTAAAATGCTGCGTGTCCCTTTCCTGGATGGTGATGCAAGGAGAATACACGGGGGTTTATCCTGGTTCGGGCAAAAGAAGGCCCTACGTCCAGCGGGGGTGAGAGAGATTTGTATTTCCTTGCACCGAAGTGCTTGCGTAGGGGTTACAAGCTTGTGAGAGAGGGTGTCGAGCCCAAGTCTCAAAAAGGGGAAAAGAAAGAGTACAAGATGATTGCTTGAGATGTTGGTCGCTACGTGGTGTGTGCGTGGCTGTTCGTCTGATCATCCTTCTTCCCCTTGTGGAGTCCCAGCCTCCCCTTTTATAGGACGTGAGGAGACCAAGATAGCGGGGGCCTTGAAACGATGTTTTGTCGGTCCCTGTTGGAGATACTGTAGCGACGTGCCCTAGAAGTGGGGGGCCATGCCTGGGCACGTGATGTCGTAGAAGGTGAGGTGCTGAAATGACGCGGAGCACCGTGCCATACCGTCCTTTCTTCCCTGTTGCGCCGTGTCGGTGGTCGATGTCGGGTCGAGGCCGAACGGATAAGTCCGAATCCCCGGAATTACGGCATACGGGCCTTGTCGTATTCTCCCTCGAGGGTTAATAGTGACGCACAGGACGGGGCATGGTGGGAATAGTGACGTTTTTCACCTCCCATCACGGGATGGGCAGTAAGACAGTGAAAACTGACACAGGTAATGTTCCCACGTTGATCCAGACCGCGGCCATGCCGGTAGGTGATGGTTGGTAGGTTGCATTAAATACTTTGACTTTCCGTCCCATGGTAGATAGAGACTGAGGGGGTCGAGCGCCTCGACCCGGGCTTACGCGAATCGGAACGCTCCCGGGGGTGGGTCGAGCCCCGTGCGGATCGGAGCACGGTCGAGGTCTCCCGTCGAGGGGGCCTCGTACGAGCCGGAGACAGGACGCGGTCGAGGCATTTCGTCGAGCCGGCCTCGTACGAGGCGGGCCTATCGCACGTAATGGGTTGTGTTTTATCGTGACTTGATCGTTTCAGTTTTCATTATCGTCAAATGTGGGTACCCCTATACTATTGGTGCCGACAGTAGCCCCCGAGCCTTTAGGTGAGTGAACGTTCACTCTCCTTAAGGCTTATTTACCGATGAACTGGAGTCATAGCGTCGTTTATCTTTTTTAGCAGGGATGCCTAGGCGTTCTCAGTACTTTTCCGGTGGGGGCGCGCGAGCGCACCCGCCGGGTGTAGCCCCCGAGGCCTCGGTGGAGTGTTGAGAAAATCTCCTCCGAGGTCTTGTTTACATTTTTTATCAGGGAGTAATTGATGCGGCCGAGCCCCCGAGCCTCGCGCGCACGAGGTCGATCAGAGTCCCTGCCGTCTTTCGTTGTCCGTCCCTCGCGCTCTTCCTCCGGAAAGGAAGAGGAGGGGTGGGGAACGTCGTACTACCCCGTTTGGGCGAGTCCGGCGATCTCCGGTGAGCTGCTAGCGGGGAGATTCAAGTGAGAGTTCGTGCTCCAGTCGTTAGGAGTCGGCTTGTGGCCCGGAGGCACTCTACGAAAATGCCAAGGAGTGGTCGTGCGGATGTCGGTTCCCTTCGACGGGATCCGAGGGCTCGTTGCCTCCCCCGTGGGGATTCCGGCTTCGACCTCGTCCTCTGGCCTCGAATACGTCCTGGGGCGCCTCGAGAGCGTGGCTCGAGCCCTGGCCATGTATGAGCGCATCCCTGGTCGTCCCTTGCTCTGTGCTCGAGGGCGGCTGTCGGAACCCTGGTCGAGGGCCAGCCTCTGTTCCCTCGAGACTTAAAGCGGGCCCGGAGCCCGTTAGCGGAATATCGGGATATCCGTCCGCGGATCTCGCCCCGCCCGTTTAGCCAGGCGCGCCTTTTTAGGGCGAGATCGGCGCGGTAGTGGGCGGCGTGGCGTTCGGTTACTGCGTGGGGACGGCCACGTGCCCCGCTCCTGTAAGGCAAGAAGGACGGTTAGGTGGGCGCATTTATTACGGGAAACTGTTGCTACCTTTTCGCGCGGCCGTTGAACTTCTTCCCGGTCTATAAAAACGCGGCCCTGGGGTCTGTGTTCCCCTCCGGTTCTTTGCGTTCTTGCCATCCTTTGCCTTAGGAAACCCTAGCCCCCTTGCGCTTTCCGTCCGCATTGCCGCCGCCGCCGCCGTTTTTCCCCACACCTTTCCTCCCCGCCGGCGCTGATGGCTGGAAAGAGCCAGTTCCTCGCTACCGACGGCTGGGCCTCCTCTTCCGTGACGGAGAAGAAGCTGGAGGAGCTGGTCGCGGATGGGTTGCTGCGGCCGAGGACGAGCCGGTCGCGGCCGGAGTGGATCGCGCCGCCGTCGACCCATCGGGAGCCGGCCCCCCCGGAAGGCTACGTGGTGAGCTTCGTAAGCTTCCACGAACGGGGGTTCGGTATCCCGTCGTCAGCCTTCATGCGGGCGCTCCTCCACTACTACCGGGTGGAGCTCCACCACCTCGCCCCCAACGCCATTGCGCAGGCCGCCATCTTCGCGGCGGTCTGCGAGGGATACCTCGGGGTGGAGCCGCAGTGGAACCTGTGGCTCCACCTTTTCAAGGCCGAGCTTTTCGCGCGGAACGCGGGAGCGAAGGGCGCCTTCTACGCCGTGCGAGTAGGGAGCTGCGTCCTCCAGTTGAGGTCGAGTCGGACGGAACAGTACATCCCGGCGCGCCTCATCTCTTCGAACAGCGGGTGGCATACGGGCTGGTTCTACCTCCGCAACGACGAGAACCAGCTGCCGAGGTATACCGGCCGCGTGCTGACCGCCCGGGAGGACAACTGGGTGTACGGCGTGCCGGACGTCGAGAAGCCGCGCCTGAACCCGTTGCTGGCGGCGCTGCAGCAGCTTCGTGCTCGAGGCCTGACGGCGGCGGCAGTAGCGACGGCGTTCCACCGTCGTCGGGTGATGCCGCTGTGCCGACGCCGCCTGCGCCTCGACCAGATGACCCCGGAGGCGTCTTTGGAGGGGAGCCGGATGTCGCACGAGACCCTCACCCCCGAGGAGGGGCTTCGCCGAGCCCGCCGGATGGTGGGGACCTTCAAGGCGAAGGAAGCCGACCGGCTCCCCATGAGGCCCACTGAGGGGTTCGAGCCCGTGGTAAGCTCCTTAGTACGCTCGTCTTTTTAGTTCGATTCGCGTCTGAGACCTTCCCCTGATCCGGTCGACGCCATTGCGCAGGACTTATCGGCGTTGCGGGAGACTCGACCGCCGGTTCCGGAGGACCAACCTGCTCGGGACGCTCGACGGGAGCACACCTCGAAGCAGAAGGCGGCCAAGGAGTCGACCAAGAAGCGGGCGGCCCGGAAGTCCAGGGAGAAGGAGGCGCGGAGAAAACTCCGGCGCCAACAGGCCCTCGACGGGCTCCCTTTAGAGCCGTCGCCCTCCGAGACCATGTCAGGAGAGGACGACGGCAGCAGCGGCGAGGATGACGACGCCTTGTCGCGGTACGAGGCCGTGACCGGGCTGGGGAACCTCCCCGACATCCGCCCTCTGCTGGAGCCCCTCGCGGGGCCATCCTCCTCGGTTGTTGTGGTCGAGGAGGTCGAGGAGGACGACGAGGAAGAGGAGAAGAGGAAGAAGAAGAAGGAGGAGGAAAAGAGGGAGGCGGGCCCCTCGGCGGGAGGGGTCGCCTCGCCCCGGACCCAGCCAGGGGGGTCGACAGGGGCGCCTGCCCCAGCCCAGGCCCCGCAAGCTCAGGCGGGGACGGGGGTGGGGGTGCCGACATCGTCGTCGGCGGCGCCTTCATCGGGCGTGAAGACCCGAGGCCAGTTGGCCTCGGAGGCGCAGAAAGCGCGTAGCGGCGCACCGGCGAGAGCCCCGAGGAGCGCCCGGTCCGTGGGTGGGGCTGCCGCGAGGCCGCCGCCCGCGACCTCGAGCGGCTCGAACCGTGGGGGGTCGAGGCCCCTGGTGCCGATTTCTGGGTAAGCTTCTGAACAGAAAGGGACCCGTCTTATTTCCTGATTTCGTCGATCGACTCATCCTTTATTTTTCAGGCTGAAGCGGAAGGCGGAGACTATGGGGCCCACCCCCGTGAAGTCCCTTCGAGCCAGCGCCTCCGTCCTTAACCGGTCGGCGGCACAGGACGCTGCCTGGGTCCGCGAAGTCGAGGCGGCGAAGGAGCGCCGTCGGCAACGGGAGGCCGCGGGTGCCTCGACGGCTGTCGGCCCCGATCCTGCGGTGGCGGGGTCGGAGCCGGCAAGGATGGTGGCGCCCGGCCCGGTCGAGGCGGAGCCCAAGGCGCTGCCTTCGGCTGAGGCCACCGTCGAGGTGGCCACGGAGGAGGCGGCCGCAGAGGCGACCGCGGAGGGGGCTGCACCAGCGCCGGAGCAGGAGGTGGCGCCGGCGAGGGAGCCGCAGCCGCGGCAGGACCTACTGGTGCGGCTGGTGGGCATGACGGAAGGTGGGGCCGTCGGGCCTTCTGCCGGAGCCCCGGAGGCGGCGGCGCCGGAAGTTGAGGCGCCGGTCGCGGGGGTACCGGCGGTGGGAGCGCCGGCGTCCGAGCCGCCGTCGGGCGAGATACCGGCCGCAGGGGCGTCTACGGCAGAAGTGCCGGCTCCGGAGGCACTGGCTGCCGAGGGGCCGGTCACTGCCGAGGGACAGGCGCCCGTGGTCATCGTCCTCGACGACGCCCCCCTGGACAAGGGAAAGGAGATCGTGGGGGCCGAGGAGGGCGAGACCACAAGCCGGGTGGAAGCCTCGGCCCCTGCCGGGGGTGCGAGCGAAGCCGGCCCTTCGACCGGGCCGGGGGTGCCCCGGCTGGGGCGTCATCGTCGTGGCCGGACTTCGCCGCGCTGGCGATAGCGCGGGCCGAGGAGGAGATCCCGAGGTGGGGAGGGCCGCCCCTTGCGTTCAAGGATGCCGCAAACCTCGACGGCGAGCCCATCCTCGTCCTGAACGACAGGGATGAGGTCCACCGCTGGCAGTACCTCGAGGGCGTCCGCCAACACCTCGCTCGGCTGCTCAGCGTGGCGTCCGACGCTGTTACGCGGGGCATGCTGGACGCCACGGAGGTATGACCAAGTCGCCGGCTTACTCCGTGGGTCTTCGTGTCTTTTTCCCTTGGACTCATTACGTTTTTTGATTTTTCTTGAATTAGGAACTCAAAGAGGCCTCCCGCCGAAAGTCACTCTTCATCCGGGGTGAGAGTGGTGTGTGGGCGTCGCTGTCTCGGCAACGGGCCCTGGTCGAGGAGACTCAGAAGAGGCTCGCCGATCGGTCCGCTGAGATGGCGGAACTGCGCACCGCCTTCTCGACGGTGAAGGAAGAGGCGATGCAGGCGTGGGCGGCCGAGGCCTCGATGCGCACCGAGGCAGACAAGGCCCGGGAAGAGGCTGCCCAGGCCCGCCGAGACCTCGAGCCCCTGTCGGCGCGGGTCAAGGAGCTCGAGGAGGACGTCTCCCAGGTTGGCCGTCAGCGGGACGCCCTCAACGTCCAGATCGGGCAGGTGACAGCCCAGCTTGGCGCGCTGAAGGGCAAGGTCTCGGTGCTGAATGGGGCCGCCCAGGAGAAGGACGCGGCGCTCCAGACCGCCCTCCAGGAGATCGAGGCCCTGAAGGCGGCCGTTCGTGAGAATGACAGCGCCCTCCTGGGGCTCGAACGAACGTGCGGGGGGCTCGGCGACGAGGTCGTGGGTTTGAAGACTCACGTCGAGGGTAAGTACAATCTGTTGTAGTTATGCCGTCGATGCGTCGTATTGGGTGCTAATGTTGGCTTGTCGTATTCTAGAGCTGGAGCGCGAGAACCAGGAGGCCCACTCGACCGCGAACTCCCTGCAGAGCCTCCTGGAAGCCGAGACCCGGAGGACTCAGTTGCTCGAGGGCGCGATCACCACGGTGTGCGACGGTCTGGGGGTCGGACCCGACGCCGACACCGGAGAGGACGCCCCAGGGAACTGCTTCATCCGTCGGATGGCCGCGCTAGGTCATTTTGCCCGGGAGAAGATACGGGACAGCCTCCACCACGGCGTAAAGAGGGCACTGGCCGTCGTTCGCTCTGGTTTTGTGTTCGACATGGAGCTCGTCGCCGACGGCTTCATCACAGACCCGGAGCGGACGGACGCGGAGAACGCAGATGCCTGCTTGGATCTGATCGAAGCCGCGGAGGGGCCTGGGAGCCGCCTGGCCTCGCTCTTCGAGCCCGAGGTGGTGCCGCCCGCTGACGACGAAGGCCTGTGAGCCAAATCTGGGCACGGAGGCCCGTGTAATAAGTTAGTTATTTTGAATTTTGGTCGTGGTGGCCCTGGGGGCCTTAAGAACTCAAAACTTAAACTAGTTTGTGACGAATCTAGTTTTATTCGAGCCTTTTTTCCCTTTCGGCCTGGGTTGTGTTCTCATACGATTTACTTAACGCGCAGTCACGCCCTTTGGCGTGGGGAGCGAGTGGAGGTACCGTAGCCTCGGGGGCGTAAGCGATCTCGCGGCTCGACTGCCCTCGAGTTTCAGGGTGCTCTTGCGGCCTTGTAGATCGCGTGAGAAACTGACCTAGGCGGCAGGGAGTGTGCTACTCTCTTTCAAAGTTAAGAACCGTTATAAGACCTACTTAGCGTGCGGTTGCGCCCCTAGAAGGCATGAGGGGTGAGTGGAGGTACCATAGCCCCAGAGGCTTAGGTGGTACTTCTGGCTCGAGAGCCCTTTCGCACCTTAGGGTGCTCTTGCAGCGAAGTGGATCGGAAAAGCGGTTCTTAAATTTTAAAAGAGAGTACAAGTTTTTTCAGGGACTGGGGGGTTCCCCCCTTGTAGCCCCCGAGGGAGGGTCGATTCTGGGAGTGCAGAGTCGATCCTTCCTCACTGTGAAACGAAAGTTTGAACATCGCTGTAGTCTTTATTGATGAAAAAGGAAATACAAGGCCTCGAGGCTTTCTAAGGAAAAAAGCGACGTAGCTGTTCAATGTTCCAAGCGTTGGTGAAGATTTCGCCCTTCTCGTTGGATAGCTTGTAGGTGCCCGGCTTTAGTACTTCTGCGATGATGTACGGTCCTTCCCATGGTGGCGTGAGTTTGTGGCGTCCCTTGGTGTTCTGGTTCCGACGTAGCACCAAATCGCCGACGTTGAGGTCACGCCTGCGTATGTGTCTGTCGTGGTAGCGTCGGAGACTCTGCTGGTACCTGGCAGAATGTAACAAGGCCACATCTCGGGCTTCCTCGAGCTGGTCGAGGGCGTCCTCTCTTGCGGCGTCGTTATTTCTTTCGTTGTAGGCTTTTAACCTTGGGGATCCGTATTCTATATCAGTCGGGAGCATAGCCTCGGATCCGTAGACCAAGAAGAACGGAGTGAACCCCGTGGCTCGACTCGGCGTTGTTCTCAGGCTCCACAGGACCGAGGGTAGCTCGGCGGCCCATCTTTTGCCGTGCTTGCTTAGCTTGTCGAAAATTCTGGGTTTTAGGCCTTGTAGGAGCATGCCATTGGCGCGCTCTACTTGGCCGTTCGTTTTTGGATGAGCTACGGCCGACCAGAGCACGCGAATGTGATGGTGGTCACAGAAATCCAGAAACTTTTTACCAGTGAACTGGGTGCCGTTGTCAGTGATAATGCAGTTCGGAACCCCAAATCGATAGATGATGTCGGTAAAGAAGATCACAGCTTGTTCGGACCTAATACTGGTGATGGGACGAGCCTCGATCCACTTGGAAAACTTGTCGATTGCGACAAGTAAATGGGTGAAGCCACCAGTAGTTCTTTTGAGCGGTCCGACGAGGTCGAGTCCCCAAACGGCAAATGGCCATGTGATGGGAATGGTTTGTAGAGCATGTGCCGGGAGGTGGGTCTGCCTTGCATAGTACTGACAACCTTCACAGGAGCGTACTAGCTTGACGGCGTCGGAGACCGCGGTCGGCCAATAGAACCCTTGTCGAAAGGCGTTTCCGACGAGGGTTCGAGGCGCAGCGTGGTGACCGCAAGCCCCCGAGTGCAGGTCATTGAGCAGGTCCTTGCCTTCCTTGCTTGTGATGCAACGTTGGAGAATGCCCGTAGGGCTGCGGCGGTACAGCTCCCTGCTGTCACCGATGATCACAAAGGTTTTGGCCCGTCGAGCGATCCGTCGGGCCTCGGTCTTACTCGAGGGGAGGTCTCCTTGATAAGATAGTCGAGGTATGGTGCGCGCCAATCAGTCTCGATGTCAGATGGTGGGGTCGATCCTTCCACCTGCATGGCCTCGGCCCCGGTCGAGGGGGCCTCTGCCTCAGGTGGGGGGTCGAGTGACGACCCGTCGACCCCTCCGTCCAACCCATGGTCGACGGATGGCCTTTGGAGATCTTTTGCGAAAACGTCGGGTGGGACCGTAGTTCGACTTGACGCGATTTTTGCGAGCTCATCAGCGGCCTCATTATATTTGCGTGCTATGTGGTTGAGCTCGAGGCCATGAAATTTATCCTCGAGGCGTCGTACCTCTTGGCAGTAGGCTTCCATTTTGGGGTCGCGGCAGCTCGAGCTCTTCATGACTTGGTCGATCACTAGCTGGGAATCGCCTCGAACATCAAGGTGGCGGACCCCGAGCTCGATGGCGATCCTTAGCCCCGCGACGAGTGCCTCGTATTCGGCGACGTTGTTGGATGCAGGGAAATGGAGCCGGATGACGTAGCGCATGTGAACTCCGAGGGGCGAGATGAAGAGCAAGCCCGCGCCTGCTCCTGTTTTCATCAAAGACCCATCGAAGTACATGGTCCAGAGCTCGGCCTGGAGCTGTGTGGGAGGGAGCTGGGTGTCGGTCCATTCAGCCAAGAAATCTGCCAACACTTGTGACTTTATGGCTTTGCGCGGCGCATAGGATAGGGTCTCGCCCATGAGCTCGACCGCCCACTTGGCGATCCTTCCCGTAGCTTCCCGGTTCTGGGCTATCTCTCCCAGGGGAAAGAGGAAACCACAGTAACTGGGTGGCCCTCAAAGTAGTGTCGGAGCTTACGCCGTGTCAGGATGACAGCGTAAAGCAGTTTCTGGATTTGGGGGTAACGGACCTTGGTTTCTGAGAGCACTTCACTAATGAAATAGACCGGCCTTTGGACGAGCAAGGCATGAGCTTCCTCGGCCCGTTCGACGGCCAGGACTGCGCTGACTACTTGTGATGTCGCAGCGACATAGAGTAGGAGCGGCTCTCCTGGGGTTGGAGGGACGAGAATTGGCGAGTTAGAGAGTGTGGCCTTGAGCTTGGTGAGTGCTTCCTCAGCCTCGAGGGTCCAGGAAAAATGCTCCGATTTCTTCAAGAGGCGGTACAGAGGGAGCGCTTTCTCGCCGAGGCGCGAAATGAAACGGCTGAGCGCCGCTAAGCAGCCCGTGACTCTCTGTACGCCTTTCAGATCTCGGATGGGGGCCATCTTGGTTATGGCAGAGATTTTTTCTGGATTGGCCTCGATGCCCCGCTTGGACACGATGAACCCCAGAAGCATCCCTCGGGGGACGCCAAAAACGCACTTTTCTGGATTGAGCTTGATATTCTTTGCTCGAAGGCATTTGAAGGCGACGTCGAGGTCGTTTATTAGATTGTCGGCTCGTTTGGTCTTGACTACGATGTCATCGACGTATGCCTCGACGGTTGGTCCGATGTGTTCTCCGAAAACGTGTTGCATGCATCGCTGGTACGTTGCCCCTGCATTCCGGAGACCGAAGGGCATCGTAACGTAGCAATACATGCCAAAAGGGGTGATGAATGAAGTCGCGAGCTGATCGGACTCCTTCATTTTTATCTGATGGTAACCGGAGTAGGCATCTAAGAACGAAAGAGTTTCACATCCCGCAGTTGAATCAACGATTTGATCAATGCGTGGCAAAGGAAAGGGAACTTTCGGACATGCTTTATTTAAACTAGTATAGTCTACACACATCCTCCACTTCCCACTCTTTTTCCTAACTAATACAGGATTAGCTAGCCATTCGGGATGGTGAACCTCCTTGATGAACCCGGCCTCTAGTAGCTTGTGGATCTCTTCGCCGATGACCCTGCGCTTCTCCTCGTCGAAGCGGCGCAGGCGTTGCTTCACCGGTTTGGACCCAGCCCGGATCTCCAAGGCGTGCTCGGCGACTTCCCTGGGTATGCCCGGCATATCC
>CM039614.1:49285538-49462773 GCA_022457205.1 Saccharum spontaneum | reverse complement strand
ACAGCATGTTTCTTGACAAACCCGAAGACCACCTTTATAACTACCCAGTTACGGAGTAGCGTTTGATAATCTCTAAGTAGGTCATTTCATATCTTGAGTACATACAACAATCTCAGGTCTGAGGACATAACGTACATGATGTGAATCGAGACAATAACAACATCTCGTGTTGGGTCAGTCCAGCCTACATGTCACACATGTGCCCACATTATTAGTTTGACATCTCTATGTCTATGACTTGTGAAACATAGTCATCAACTAATAATGTGCTGATCTGATATTCATGTGCGTCCTAACATGAACTCCGATCAGGGACCATTCTAGAATAACCATACAAGTAAAAGAGTTTCACAAACAATTCACATAATTGCTAATCGATACAAGTTGTCTTTAATGGATATTCAATGGACTCATTACATGTCATGGATACAAGGCAATATAGTCATCTCTATGATAACCTCTAGGGCATACTCCCAACAGTGTGCTCCGTGGACCTGGGCCCATGGAGGCGCCGGCTCGCGCGTACAGCGAGCTAGGCCGGACCGGAAGCCGAGCCCAGTCTCGGTTCCAACAGTGGGAGCGACAGAACGCCAGCGGCTGTTCTCAAAGCACCGGTTGTGCCATTGATAACTTCTTTTGATTGCAAGAAGAGGTATGCTTGCAATGCCTAGCCTAATCATTTTCATGAATCAATGTTTATTTTGGAAAATAAACATGCAAGTAAGATCGCCTATGTATAGTGATTAGATATAAAAACAATGAACCAGCTAGACTAGCCTGGCATTAGGTTTGCAATGCTGTTTCGTGTAACATACGATAGGGTGCTGGCGCCTAATAAAAATAGAGTTATCAGATAGTGAGATAACTGAGTTATCCTACCATGCCAGGAAGAGAGGGCGCTCAGTTCCGGATGCAAAGATAGCGCCAGCGGAAGAGAGCATGATTACAAATGCAATCAAGACCTCGCATAGACGTGAAGGGGAACCAATTTTCTTTCCATATGAGGGGACTAGGTTCAACTCATTCGAGGAAGCAAAGGAAATATACAACCTATACTCTTGGGAAGTGGGGTTTGGGATAAGAACATCAGGAGGCAGGAAGAACGAGAATGAATATACAAC
Organism: Saccharum spontaneum; assembly: GCA_022457205.1. Taxonomy (NCBI): domain Eukaryota; kingdom Viridiplantae; phylum Streptophyta; class Magnoliopsida; order Poales; family Poaceae; genus Saccharum; species Saccharum spontaneum. Next base: position 49,461,652 of record CM039614.1, on the reverse strand, counting down.
GAAAAAGGACATATGTTGCTCTTGCGAGGTTAGTATTATGACAAACTCTATGAGTCATCAGTGGGAGTAGATCTTTACAAGATATGAACTAACATTATTTTCTGTTCAAGCAGGGACGTAGTCCTAATCCTAGAGCGACATCGTGGTGGACGGGGTGTAAAGCGATGATCAGATTACTACGACTGCGGGATCATAGTTGGTACATTAGCAGGAGCATCACGGATCATAATCACAGCTTTTTTGAAAGCTGTGGAGAAAAAAAACAATGGAACTCTCACAGCGAAATCGACCCACTAACGAAGGATTTCATTAGGAAGCTAAAGGAGAACAACGTGTCAACTGGTAGAGTGTGCAACATATTAGGGACAACAGGTGTGGGTGGACGTGTACCCGTGCGAAGAGAAGTGGTGAGATATGTGTGTGCTTGGCTGGCCCAGGAAAACATAAGGGACAACCTCGGGAAAACAATGCAGATACTAGACATAATGAAAGAATCGGACAGCGAGATGGAAGTGTGCTTCAAGCTGGATGGAGAAGGAAGAATCATGAGGATGTTGTGGTGCACTGGGAGGAACGAATCGAGGTACAAGCAGTTCGGAGACGCCATTACATTCGACACCACATATCGAACAAACCTATACAACCTGCCATTCGGTCTGTTCGTCGGCGTTAACAACCACTTCCAGTCGACAGTGTTTGGTGGTGTGCTGCTGACCTCCGAGAAAACTGAGGACTTCGAATGGGCTTTCTCCAGCTTTGTTGCTATAATGGGAGGCAAAGAACCTTGCACGATCCTAACAAGTAATCCAGGGCTCTGGTGCAAAAGGCGTTATAGAGCCGTGCATTTGATGTTGATTGCTGAAAGTGTTGACATGTAGTTGATAACTGTTTTTTGCTTTTTTGTTCCATAGATCAATGCCAAGCAATGGCGGCTGCTATCAAGACAACCCTAAGGAACAGTAGGCACCGTTGGTGCAAGTGGCATGTCTTAAGGCGAAACAATTGATAGGGAGTGTGTACAACAAGAATGGAGGTTTCAAGAAAGAATTCCACAAGCTAGTGACTGAAGAAGAAGCAGCAGGGAAATTCGAGCGTAGATGGCGGCAACTAGTAAGGAAATACAAGCTGGAAAAAACAAATTCCTTAAGAGAATATACAAGAAACGGGGGATGTGGGCTAGGCAATACTTCATGAATGTCTTCTGCGTTGGCATGACTGGCACACAGCGAAGTGAGAGCGCAAACCACATGCTCAAGCAGTTCATACAACGATCAGCACCTATGCACCTGTTCATAACCAAGTTCAACGAATTCCAGCGAGATAGGAATGAGCAGGAAGACAAGGAGAACCACATAACCAAGCAGGTGAGGTATATACAAACTAGTTGCAACAGTACTTAAAAATTTGCATCATATAGAGGCACATGCGAGCACAAAAATGTATTGTCCCCTGCCCTATGTGGCAATTTTATGTAGTATATTGCTGCTTACAGGTGAAAAGGAGACGGAGGATAGGGGTGCCAGAGAGGCATGCCGAGGAGATATACACCCAGGCATTGTACGAAAGGTTCAGCGACGAGCTTTACTATTTAGGGAGTTACACAATACAAGCAAGCAGCAGCATCAACGAGTATATAGTGTCGCATTACAAGGGGGTGGGCAAGCCTGATGAACGATCATATACCGTTAGGCATGAGGAGCCAGATATGATAATTTGCAGCTGCGGGTTGTACGAACATGAAGGCATGCTGTGCCGCCATGCACTGAAGATGAGCAAAAAACAATCAAGCATTGAACAGAGATAATAAAAAATATAGGGTATAATTTAACAAACTATGCTTCCTATGCTGCCAAAACAGGTGCTGGTCCACATGGACAAGACTAAGACCATCAGGAAATATTATGTCGGTGGACCAAAAATGCTACACTAGGAGACAAAAATGGGAAGGAGAAGAGCTGCGAGGACGGTGATACAGATAATGCAGACTACATCAGGAAGAAGGTTTCGATGAAGAAATTGTTGCAAATGTCTGGTGCAGATGGTACACTGTCTGATGGAGTGTTCGCAGAGGCAATGGAAGCACTAGATAGGGTGATCGCAAGGAAGCATGCTGAGAAAGGCATGCCAAAAGAAGGACTAGAGTGCACCGTTCGAGTGGGGGGGGGGGGGGGGGGGGGGGGGATGGCCATCAAAATGCCCGCCAAGGCCGATCCGAAAGGGGTGACCTCGAAACACATGCCTGAAGAGCTATGAGACTGAGATGAAGAACCAAGTGAAGAAGGGTTCTGCGGGTGCCGGTAAGAAAATGGATACATCAACCGACGAAGAAAATCCAAGGGATGGTAAAACCAAGGCTCTGAACGAATTGCTGAACGCTGTATAAGATTGTGATTGGTGGTGTATCTGGTGAACTAGTATAGCGAGAACGAATGTGTGCTACATGTAAACATGAAATAAATGTGTGTAATGTGTTGAGGGTCTGCTACGGTAGCGACGAAAAACACATGAAAGATGGCGCATAAGGTATATAGTCTGCATACGAAACCAACACACGGAACTAAATAAATGTGCGAACTCTCAAATACAATAGATTATAGTACGAATGTAAACATACGAGAGAGAGCTTACAAACTGATGACATGGTCTGAGGGTGATGCCACGGAGACACTGACACAAGTACTAGTTCACATTCTACGCTAGCATAGTGAGACCATGGGTGATAGTTGGAGTAGAAATATTAGATGCCAAGTACATAAAAGCACAAACATATTGCATGAAGCTATGCGTGTGGGCGTCTAGTTGGAAACCACAATATAGATAAGTACAGCTAGCAGGGAAATGATGGATGCAACTAGGAAGATGAGCACGGCTCTAAACACAACTATGCTGGAGAGTAATACATCGTGGCGGCGGAGGCACTCAAACAGAAGCTTGATTTCATCAAGCTTAACCTTGAAGGAAAGGCATGCATGAGACGGATAGAGGATTCGATGGGTTAAAGACATGCTCCTTGGGCTCACGGGTAATACAACAATAATGAACTAAGAAAATGAATATTAGTTCACGGAGGATATCTGTACAATACAGCTCCGAAAAGGGGAGATACAAATTTGATGTGCTTGGGGGGAGATTGGGTGAAAACATCAACGAATGATTCGCATAGAGAACCTAGGTAACCTACAACAAAACATGTACTATGTGCATTTAAGTATAGGCAGGAACCAGAAACATAGGGATCTTCATTGCTAACGAAACATGGGTGGGACTGAGCCAAAGTTGCTAGAAAGCAACAAAACCTCGGCGAGGAGCATTGCAGACCAGTCTGGAGATCTCCCTGGAGGCACAATAGTAAAAAAGAAAGAAGTGATGTCATTAGCGCGGGCGCAAATCAGTGTGGAGTACAAAGTGAAAAATGATCAAATCTGTGGAAATGAGACATGTGGGACGTACTATGCAACAAAAAAATGGTTGAATCAAACCAACAAAATGAAAGAAGTAAAGAAAAGTACCATGCCGAGAGGAGGAGACAGACGCTTGCCATTGAAACATCGAAGGAAATGGATGCATAAAAGACCACTCTGATTAAGACTGTAGTGATAACAAAGAAAACCAGAAAAACTGCATATAAGATATCATGCAAAAAATAAGACACTAATGAGAATAATCGAAAATCCACATACTAACCATGTTGGATTGGGACCATCGGATGTGTAAAACTCCAGACAGGCATTTCCCCAATCGTTATGGCAACAATGAAAAAAGGTCGAGGATACCAACATCATAGCAGATTTTAAAAGCTTCGCAATAGTCTCATACGAGTTATGTGGGGCACAAATGTTCTTCGATGAACTGCAAGGGTCATATACCACAATAGTGTTGTCATGCATGTGCCATGCAAAGCATACCCAATGATATTGGAGCAACACCGGGAAAAACATCCGCGAAACACAGACAAAAGAAAGAGTGTATGACGAAAAAAGCCAAGATGATGTCCATAAAGGGAATATTAAGACCCGGCAACTGCAATATAAAAGGGGGAACACATGCAGAATAAGGATTTTTAGCTTACAATTTGGCAAGCACTAACATCGTAGCAGATATGGTGTCCACAAAAGTGCAATCGTAGTACCGGGTCAGATATATCAAACCATCCAGCCAGGTGCGACACCTGCATATGGGGAGATACCCCATACGTTAATGCATCACAGATCAAATTCGAATCGGCAGACAAACTAAACTTCCAGAAAAAAGGGGATGGAAGTTGCCCTGATCAATGATTGCATACACACCATGAAATCCAATTCAACAAAGTGCCTCCAGCGCAAATGCCCTTCATGCGAGTACAAGTCATCATCAGCCTGCTTAAATCGGCGAACAACAGCATCAAACAATTCCATTTCGAGCTCAGCTTGGCCGCAAACTGCGCCTTGATAGCAAAAGTGAGTACTTCAATATATTTGGGGCAGAAGTGAACAATCCATGGCCTGGTACAACAAGGCAACAGGAATTGAAGACCAAGTGGACAACCACATACATTGAATGATTACTTGCATAGAAATAGGCAGGGATTAGGGCATTGGAACATGAAAAAGGGAGATTATATATTACAAAAAACATACTCATCAGTGTCTTCAACTAATGTTAGCTTCCTGTGAATATCAGATGCCATTACCACATCAATATTGAACCTGCAACCAAGCTCCCATGGTGACCTTGGGAGAACAAGGAGATTGTCATGACGAATGATATGTTCAACATAAGAGATCTGGTCTGATTTCGACGTAATATTTAGATCCGAGCACCGAGTAGCTTTTATGGGCCTAAGGGCAAGGTAAAATCGAGCCATGGCATTAATAGCCCTGAAATCAAAATCCTGGGCATTAAAGAACCCGGACTTAGATAATTCACAGGGTGGGGCAGTGCGACCCCCGCTAGAAGACGAGTGTTGGCATTCCATCTCAATGCTGGATGCATCAATGACGCTGGAGATGTGTTGACGCTTGTTAATTATGCCTTCGATGAGCTTGATTGAGATATTGTCATCATGGGCCATAATGTACTTCCTCTTCATTTTCAATGATGAAAAGTGATAACAGCATTCAGAGTAGCTGCATCCATGCAGATATCCCGAGTCACAGAGATCTGTGCATGCAAGAAATGTGTGAGTAAGCGAAGAAAATGAAATGGAAGGCGGCAAGCAAAGGACTATCGAAAACCCCCAAAATATGCAATTGCTGAAATGAATCAAAAGGGAAAAAAACTATTGGTTGTGGCATGGTATTACTAGTAGGGGGTGCGTTTGCATTGATAGAGGGCTCAAAGCAAAAGCCATTCACATATGGTTCCATGGTGTGAAGCAAAACACACATGTAATTCAGTGCTTCCTTTCCAATAGCGAGGCTTTTTCGCCTTTAGAAATCGCCTGTAGCCACAAAAAGAGGACCTGCGGCCCGCCAGAATAAATTATGGTTAGTACAAACATCGTGTTGATGAAGCAGGTCTGGGTACTAACATGTCTGTTATGAAAAACTATGTGCAAAAGACATGAATTTAGAGAACAAAACAACCTCCACTAGGAGCTTGAGGATGCGGGTCATGAGAACCACAACATCCCACTGAGCTGCCATGCCAGATTCATTAGAGACACCTGGGGTGGAGGGCTGGGAACTAGCCCAGTGGTAGCAAATTCCAGAAGCAACCTGAAGCTACGAAAAAAAGAAGGTGTTGGTTGGTGATGTAAATGTGAGGTACAATTAGAGACGTCGGATAGTGATGGCAAATAGAAACATCACATGTCCTTGCACAAAAATCACCTTGGTCCTACGGGAATCAATAATATCACCGCCATTGGCGGAAAGAGATGTAACCACAGCTATCATGGAACAGAGGCGATCAGATGTGAAGCAACGAATCCGTGGGAATATATTATGAGGCATCGATAGAACCCCAAGGTCAATACGATCCAGGTGAAGGACCTGCATATAACGACCATTTTATGTGAGTGTACGTACAAAACGATTAGGAAAAGAGAAAAAACTAGCGAATAAAAAAGGGTAGGCTGGGTTATGACTGTTGAGGTTTAGGATGTCAAGGTACCTATAGGAACAAGGAGCATCCATATATGTATGACACTTTGACATTGTTGGCTATGTCTAGCTTCAACTTCGAGACAACATCAAGTAGGCGACGAATAACATACTCAGCCCAGTCATAGGACCCAATCTGACCGGGTTGCTCAATCAAAAGCATGTAGTCATCACATACACAGTCATGCTTGGTGCACGGCGCAGGCAACGTAGACATTATAACAACAACGAATGCTGCTTTGAACTCATCCTGCTGAACTGCACTAATGGGCCCATCATAAACACGTGTGACAATAGACTGCGCTGCCTTGATACTACGTAGTTGTTTAGTGTTTATGCAACCATCCCATGTGCGCATTTCAGACTCATATTGGGCCCAGTTGTCCAATTTGCTGAAAATACTCCTCCCAGAAGCAGGAATCCCAAAGACCCTAGCAACGTCATCCTTGTCAAAGTTGATGCGGATGCCATCTGATATGAGCAGAGTCTGCGACAGTTCATCTATTCTAGTCATAAGCCACGTGGAGAAACAAAGGTTAATCTGCTTCAAAAGTGGCATATGCAGCAAGCCGTCAAAACCAATTGAACGAACCAGTTGCACCTTTTCTGGTCCAAATTTTGAAATAGTTTCATGGATAAGCCTGACTGAGCAACGAGATGAGACTAAGCTAGAATCTGCGCTGCTAGACTGAAGAGGTACACTTCCAGAGGGGCACGTACTAGCTAGCGGAGGATTAGATCTACCATCCTGCTAAAAAGGGGATGAAAATAAAGAAAGAAATGCGAATCAGAATTAAAGCACGCCCCTCGTCAAAATTTAAACGAAGCGTCTGCGGTAGGGCCGAGAGAACCACGACTGCGATAGCCGTGGGAGGGGATGCGAAGGGGGTTGGGGGCGCGAACCTGGATCGCTGAAGTCAGGAGCCCGTCGATAGACATTTCCTGATGAAATCCACCGCGATCCGGCTAGTGTTGAGGATTGAGAAGACAAACCGCTCAAGAAATGATGGAAGACAAATAAGATCTACATGCGGATTGCCTACTTGCTGCAAAACAGTCACCAAGCCTTTGAACAGCGCCTCCGCCTCCTGGCGGAAGGTTGATCGACTGCCGCTAGAGTCATAGTGTGCAGGAGACATCGGCAGGCGCTCACCCAAGAGCAGCGGGCGAAGGGAGATTCGGCTTGGAGTGGAGCTAATATACAAACAAAGGCTTCGAGATCGAAATGGAGGCTCAATCTACAAAGGATCCAAGAATAGAGTATGGCACATTCGAGAAAATGAGAAATAGGCCAGAGAAAACCTTAGAGTGTTGAGGAGGGGTGGAGGGCTTGGGTGGTCAGCAGCACCAGCCTTTAAGTAGGCAACCCAAGTTCAAATCCCTGCGGTGCCATTCTTAATAGGATTTACGAGGGTAGGCACCGGCCAGGCGTGTCTAGAGTACCTGGTCCCTAAGCGTTCTCATAACGCGGGGGCTAACCTAGCCTCTGCCCCCTTCTAAAACCTTGGAGGGGTGGAGGGCTTGGGTGGTCAGCAGCACCAGCCTTTAAGTAGGCAACCCAAGTTCAAATCCCTGCGGTGCCATTCTTAATAGGATTTACGAGGGTAGGCACCAGCCAGGCGTGTCTAGAGTACCTGGTCCCTAAGCGTTCTCATAACGCGGGGGCTAACCTAGCCTCTGCCCCCTTCTAAAACCTTGGAGTGTGAACATGGATAGAAAGATAAGATGAAAACCGTGCGGCGAAAAAAGTCAAAAGCAGACTATCGTATTGAGGGGGTGTTTAGTTCCCACCTAAAAACTTTATATCCTATCTAAAGGGTCGAGATAGCGGACTAAAGGGGGCTAAATAGTCCTTTAAAAAACTTAATTGCGTCAAAAGATAGGAAGACATGGAGTGTGAATTCCTTGCTGAATTGCAGACTATCAGGCCTCCACATCCGATTGCTTGGATGATAGCGGGCGATTTCAACCTCATTTATCAGGCCAGCGACAAAAACAACCTCAACCTCAATAGAAGATTAATGGGAAAATTTAGAAGAACCTTGGATGACTGCGAACTTATGGAAATTGCCTTGCAAAATAGGCGATATACATGGTCCAATGAAAGGCAGAACCCCACCATGGTGAGATTGGACAGAGTCTTCTGTAATCAGGAATGGGAAGCTCTGTTCCCAGACTTCGCGCTGAGTGCTCTCCCAACTGGGGCCTCTGATCACTGCCCCATCATACTAAACCACCAGGATAACGTAGTCCGGAAAGCGTCCTTCCGCTTTGAAAGTTACTGGCTCAAATTGGATGGTTTCATGGAAGTGGTGCAAGCTGCTTGGAGCAAAGCGCAGTCAGGGTCACCTCATACCATCCTGCGTAAGAAGCTTTCAGAGACCGCGCGTGCACTGCGTACATGGGCTAAGCCATTATTCAGCAACGCAAGGATGCAGCTCCATATTGCCAATGAGATCATCTTCCGGCTGGACATAGCACAGGAGGACCGTCAGCTATCACAGGAAGAGATCGCGCTCAGGCATGACCTCAAACTTAGAATACTTGGATTAGTGGCTCTTGAGAGAAGTAGAAGAAGACAGGCATCCAGAATCAACTACATAAAGGCAGGCGACGCCTGCACGAGATTTTTTCACCTCAAGATGTCTGCCAGGAAAAGGAGAAAATATATTGCATCGCTTAAGAAGCAGGATGGCTCCCTGGTTTGGAACCATTGTGAGAAGCAGCAAGTCCTACATGACTACTTCCAAAGCCTGATGGGGAAGAAGGTCAACAGATCGAGGACTTTTAATTGGGGAAACCTCCAACTGCGGGCGCTGCAACAGCTGCCGGGCCTCGAGTTGGACAGACCCTTCACACATTCTGAGATCGAGCAGGCGATCAAGGAATTGCCAAATGAGAAAGCGCCGGGTCCTGACGGCTTCACAAATGACTTCTACAAGCATTGTTGGCACATAATCAAGGATGATGTCCTGAGTGCTTTTGAGGCTGTTCATGCACACCATTGTGGGGCACTGGAGCAACTTAATGGTGCAAGGGTGGTCCTCATTCCGAAAGTAGAGGTTGCAACTGAACCAAAAGACTTCAGGCCGATCAGTCTCATTCACTCATTTGCAAAGCTGTTAACCAAAGTCCTTGCATTGCGCTTGTCTGCTTATATTGACCGGCTCATCTCATCAGCCCAAAGTGCTTTCATCAAGAAGAGATGTATTCAAGATAACTTCTTGTATGTCAGAGGTCTTGCAAGGCATTACCACAGAACAAAGACGCCGGCCTGCCTGATAAAGCTTGATATAACAAAAGCCTTTGATTCTGTTTCTTGGGAGTTCCTGCTGGAGCTACTGAGCCGCAGGGGGTTTCCAGCCAGGTGGACAGACTGGCTTTCATCAATACTGAGCTCCTCCTCATCCTCTATAATGCTCAATGGCTGTCCAGGAGAGGAGATAAAGCACCGCCGGGGTCTAAGGCAGGGGGACCCATTATCACCATACCTCTTCATCCTGGCAATAGATGTCCTCAACAATATTTTCGACCATGCCACCCAAGAAGGATATCTGACTAAGTTGAAAGGAACACATGCATCCTTGAGAATCTCGATGTACGCCGACGATGCTGTAATCTTCACCAATCCAAACCGGCAGGACATTACTCGCATCATGGAGATAATGAGAGCCTTTGGCGAGGCAACGGGGCTGTCAATTAATATGGCAAAAAGCACTGTGGCGCCTATCAGATGCGCAGGCCTGGATTTGGATGACGTCCTGCATGATTTCGCTGGGCCGAGAGTGAGCTTTCCGACACAATACCTGGGATTGCCTCTCACCCTCGCAAGGCTCAAAATGGTGCATCTTCAGTACATTCAGGATAGAGCAAAGGGAAGAGTAGCAGGTTGGCAAGGGAAGCTTCTAAATGTGGCTGGGCGTAGGGAACTGATCAGATCGGTGCTCAGCTCGCTGCCGGTATATTTGCTCACGGTGATCAAAGCACCAAAGAACTTCTTGAAGGAATTGGACAAACTGAGAAGAAGATTCCTTTGGGCAGGAGACACCCAACTCACAGGTGGCAAGTGCAAGGTTGCTTGGACAAAGGTTTGCACCCCGACTGTTGTAACACCCCGGTGTTATGCAATGCATCTTTGCATGGCAATCATATTGCATTTCATTCATATCATTATAATCCTGTATGATAATGGTATAATTCGAGTAAAATGAAAGCTTAAACATGCTACATTTCACGAATTAAAATAATATGATAATCACATTATATCAAAATCTTTGCAACCATAATTCTTACATCACTTGGAACCTTAGTTCAAATTTTGGAGCTCAAAGTTTGTCAAAAACTTGTTTAAAAATAATTATGAAAAATATTCAAAATTTCCTCCTATTTTAGCTTTTATGTTGTCATTCAAAATCTATCAAGAATTTTGAGGTGGCCCCTTAATCAAAGTTGTAGAGAATTCAATTTTGAGCAACTTTTATTTTTGGGCCAAATCCATAAAATGCTTTCTTCTTGTTCAAAAATTGGTTTGAAGTTTGAAAATGCATTTAAATTCGAAAATCAAAAATCAAAATTTATTTTGTTTCCCTCGCGGGCCGCCGCCTCCGGTTCGGCCCACGGCCACATGCGGCCCGCCTCACCCCGCGCGCGCGCACCGCACCGCCTCCGCCCGGCCCGGCCCAGCCGGCCATCCTCCCCCTCCCTCTTCTTCCCGCCGCGCCCGCGCGCGCTGGCACCCCGGCAGGGCGCGCCCGCCGCGTGGCGGCCGCATGCCGGCGACGCCCCGCGTGGCCGGCCGTGGACCCCGCGCTCGCGCCCCACTTCAAAACTCCCGAGCGCCAGGTCTCCAGCTCGCACGACCCCATTTGCTCCCTCTCTTCCTCCCCCGACGCCCTCCACCGCGGAGCACCACCTCGCCACCGTGCGCCGCCCCCATCTCCGCCTCGTTCCGGCATTGGCCGACCGTCTCCTCCCGATTGCCTGTGCCCAGAGCTCCGCTCCGTTCCCCTCTTCTCCGAACAAGCCTCGGCGTCTCCTCGTTTGGAGCGGTAAGGCTCAATCGAGCTCTTCCTCGCCGCGCCACCGCGTCGGTGCCGCCGGCCGGGCGCTCCGTCCACCGCCTCGCTCACTCCCTCTCCGTCTCCTCAAACCCTCCTCTCGAGTTCGCGAGTTCTTGGCGAGTGTTGTGCGCTCGCTCGGTGGTCGGGATTTGGCCGGCAATGGCCGGTTGGCCGCAGCCGCCGCCGCGACGTCGAGCGCGCGCACGCCGGCGACGCGTTCGGCTCCTCGCGGGGGCGAAGCCGCGCCCCTGGGCCGCGCCCCGAGCGGGCCGGCTCGGTGGACCTCCCGCGCGCGCGAGACAGGCCGGGAAACGGCCACGGGCCGACTGTTGACTTCGGGCCGGCCCAAGTCCTTTTTCAGAAAAACGAATTTCTATTTCTTTTATTATTCATGATGAAAAACATTTGGGAAAATGATTTCTTGGTCATTTTAGCTCCAAAATTTGTGAAATAAATTTTTATATACTCATTTGAATCAGATCTACAATATAAAAATGTTGCATGTCAATATTTCATTACTTTTCTGTAGTATTTTAATTAATCTTTGAAATTGGTGTTTTCTTGAAAAATTAATAAGAAAATGTAGAAAAATCAGAAAAATGTGATTCCAAGTTTATTAATCCTGTTATGCCATGTGCTTGCTAGGGTAATTTTATTTCATGGTTGTTCTGTATAAAAATTTGTAGTTGTAGTTCAAATGCTTTCTATTACCAATATTTGTTATTTTTGTTATTTAAATAAATTTGAGTAAAACATGCAAGTGATAATTTTTCTATAGTGTTTGTTTAGGTAATAGATGGTAGAAAAATTCCTAAATCTGTTGTTTGATACTTTTCAAAATGTAAAGTATTTTAAATGGCTATTTTAGGCCTTAGTTTGTTATTTTTGTGTAGGCAGTTCTAGTTATCCAAATGCAGTAAAAATTTTATGTCAAGCTATTTTTGATATTAGTAACCCACTGTAATTTTCTAAGATTTTTCTGAGCTACTAAAATATGTGTTGCTGTTCAAATGTAGGGCTAATTAGGGTTTCCATTTTTTATTCTTTAATACAAAGATAATTAGTAAGGTAATACTTTGGTGTATCTTTGAAGCACCTTGTTAGTCAAGTACTCTTGCATGGTAGAGAATAGTAGTGGTAATTTTCGAGTACATGTTCTTGGATGACGTAGACTACCTTGTAGAAGAGTCATAAGTTCCACATGATCTGATAATGTAACATATTCACTTCATCGCTTGCATTCCGCATCTTCATCATCTCATGTCACTTCTGCATTGCACCTATGCATGTTGCACTCATACTTCTGCATCATACAGGATCGCAGGAGGTGGTTCCGACAGTAGTTCCCGAGGACGCAGAGGAGCAGCCCGAGGAGCCGGAGCCAGCAGAAGCCGAAGAGGAGTCCAGTGAAGAGCTTCCGGAGTGCCCCGACCATCGTCCCAGTACCTTCGAGCGAGGCAAGCCCCGGAGCATTTCTCCCTCGGTTTGCAAAGAATTATTTATTAATTTCACTTAATCTGATGCATTAAGTTTAGGAGTTGTTTGCAAACGTTGTTGCATTATACCTTGTTCCACTTTGTTTTACCCGATCCTTGTCACCCTGGTGTCCACGGTCAATACTTGCTTAGTTTGCTTAGACCGGTAGAAGTCGGGTGATTGCCTGTCATCCGCGAGCTATAGGGGATTACCTGGTTTTATGTGAAGGAAATGTCACGTGAGAATAACTAAGTGTGGAATTGAATGTGAGACCGGGCGGAAGCTTGCAGGGTTCTGGACTGTAGTGTCTTCCGTCTGTGTCGATTAAGGACCGTCCGATGTCGGGCCTCGGGTCATGTTGAACGCATGCCTCACATTTAGCTGGCCGGATAAAGTACCTTTCGACCGCGAAGCCGGGAGATTATTCGGGCCGAGTAGATTGCCCGCAACGCACTGTACCGGAGCAGTAGTGGCAGGAAACGGGGGCGCGATGATAAGGCCAAAGAGCAGTCGGGCGGCCCCCGGGTACATGTGGTTCCTGGCAAGCTCGCGACTTTACCTGAATGGTTGACTCGGTGACCAATACCTCACTTTAGCGGGTGAGTGAGGTTTGTGTGAGGAATAAATTACCAGCTGGTCAATAATCGATTCGAATCGCCATCGTTCACTGGATAGTGAACACTTGACTTGAGTTACTTCATCGTAGTAATACTGATGAAACACTTGGATAGTTATGAGGAAATGACATGGTAACTATTGTTAATGATCAATGGTAATCCTTGCTTGCTTAATTACATGGTTACTTTAGCATAAAGTGCAAACATAGTTGACAGGAGAATAAAGATTTAAAAGATGACCTGCTTAGTAAATGCTTTGATAAGCTAAAAATGCTTTTCTTGCAAATGAGTCAGCTACCCCACCAAAAAGCCTATCATGATCCTTGGAGTCTTTTTGTTTTGGTTCTGTCGGGTAAGTCTAGCTGAGTACCTTCTCGTACTCAGGGCTTTGTTCCCATTTGTTGCAGATGGACAGATGTACTATGGTTATTGTATCAACTGTCTATACCCTGCGATGGGCGAAGCCTAGGACCATGGGCAATGGTCACTCACTACTCCTCGCCTGATGCTTTTGTGGGAGATGATCGCAAGCTGGCACTGTATTTTGGAAAGGATGTGTGTGTGTGTGTGCCTTGAACTAATGCTTCCGCTACTTTATTTGAAACCGGTTTGTAATAACTATGTTTAAACTCCGATGTATTTTGTGTCGCAAACTACTGTGTAACTTATGAAGGTAATCGCTGAACTTATTACGATCTTGGCTGTGATGTGAAATGGTTTGAAATCCGTCGAGATTTCACGGACTACCGGGTTATACGGGCTTAAGTTTGGTAAATTGTCCGTCCGTTGGATGATTTTCTTACTTAATCTCGTATAATTGGGCGGTTCTGTTACAGCTGGTATCGGAGCATGGTTTAGCGTAATTACTGTTCATAAGTGTATTTAAACCAAAACCTTGCTTAAAAAGAGTGGTTTTGAAACTAAAAAGTGTGCCAGTGGTCATATCCTGTATGCCCAGTTAAGGACTCTAGGTGGCTATTTAAGTACTAACTTGGGGTTCTGCACCATATTTCTTTTTCGTTGCTCATACGGCGTGCTATTGTATGAGTGCCACTTAATTGAGTGGTAATGTATGGATCAGTTACCTCTACGCTTCGGTAAGTGTGAGTTGTGAGAGCATGATCGGATACACCGCCGATCTAGGGAAAGTGCTCATATGATACTTGGATAATTACATGTTTCACACATGTTTTTATAAAAGTGTCGCATGTGTGGGTGTTTCGTCCGTTGAGGCGATGCCGTCAATAGGACGATGTGTTTGGGTAGTTACTACCGTTGTACACGCATTTGGGGATTCGTGTAAAGCGTGTAGGTAGATTTACTGCTTTCATGCATTCATGGGGAATGGGCTGAAATGAGTTTTCTGCAGGTACATAACAGCGTATCGTGTAGACCGAATTAGTTACGTATAAGAGAGATCGTTGTATGCCACCGAAATCACCGTTAGATGTTTTTTTTTTTATAAGTTTGTGAGAACGTAAGACTCGTGCATGCATCATATTGTTTGTGCATTCCATTCATGGCATGCATTCCTCCCCTTATAAAAGGATTATCCCATTTCGATAAAAGTGACCTCAACTAAAATATGTTCTCACCGGGTAATTTAAAACTTGTGCTACAGATGGCCCGCACGAAGCAGACTGCCCGCAAGTCCACTGGAGGAAGAGCACCCCGTCGTCAGCTAGCCCCGCGGGAGCACCGCAACACGGACACTTTTCTAAGCGAGTTTGGCATGCCCACCTTGCTTTGGAGAGTGCTCCATGATGTGGGGTACCCGGAGGGACAAGAGCCAGTTTACTCTTGGAGCGAGAGTCAGCTAGCTGAAGATGGACTTGCTGTGGTAGAGATCACCGTCCCTGCTCTTGGTGATGCGCCAGAATGGGATGGTTGGCATCTGGAGTTCGAAGGACGCACTCCAGTCGAGGGTGCAGAGGGCGCAGCTTTTCGCGTCATCCGAGACATCATGAGCAGATTTCCCAATGAGTTAGCAGCAGCTTTGGCCGGTACCTTCCCGAGAGATGATCCTCGCGACGCCATTTGGGTACAGCCGCAAGGAAGTGCCCTGGTTAGAGGCCCCAGTGAAGGACGGGCTAGTGACAACCACACCATGAGTGCCATGTATGCAGCCATCAGAGCATACCAAGGTCTGGAGAATACCTACTGGACCTTGACTGGCCTACGTGGTGATGATCGGATTGAAGCAAGGAAGCAGAAGAAAAAGCAAGCGCGTGCTATAGCTGGCTTGCAGGAGCAGTTGGCTGATATGAGCTTGCAGCAGGACCGAGCTCTCGAGAGAGGCGAGAGTTCCATGCAGCAGGTTCAGAGGCTGACCCAGGCCAACAGGAATGCAGATCGCCTGTTGGAGCAGCTAGTACAGGAAAGGAATGAAGCCTGGAACGAGAGAGACCTTCTGAGGCAGAGGGTCGAGGAGCTAGAAGAGTACAATGCCAACTTGCATGAAGAGTTCCATGCCCTCTACAACGGGATGGGCCCGTATGCTCCTCCGAACGCCGCTCAGATGGACCTCGACGACGACGCCGCTGCTGAAGGTAGCGATGGCGACGCCTCCGACATCGACGATGGCCCCGAGGAGTAGGATAGTGTCCTGCGTTAGTAGCTAGGCTTGACGCGATGGCCTTCTTTTGGTTTTCATGTGTCATGATGTATCCTGTTCGACCTTGAGACTGACGATCTTTTGGAGTTTGGTTGTGTATGCGATACCCGAACGCATAAAAGTCCAGTGTATGTATGCTGGCAACGTGGTTGTATGGAACATGATGTTGCATTTGAAGTAACTGAATTGGTGCTGTTGTTTAATTGGAATGAAATTATTGCGCCTCTGTTTTCTTGTATGACTTGTTCTCTCCAATGAATTCAGTATGGCATAATTGTTCATTCGGACATAATTTTACAACTTCACTCAATGGTGCTTGTTGCTGAAATATGCAGATGGCCAACACTCGTCGTGCTACGTATGAAGCCGCTGAGACTGGTGGCAATGGTACAGGAGCTGGTGGAAGTGGTGCCAACAATGTCAACCACCAAGAACCACGTCCAGAACCACATTTGCCCCCTCCTCCGCCGCTTACCGCAGAAATGTTCTTCACACAGTTCCTTGGAAGTCAGCGCAGTACTGAACAATCACAGAGGAATATGGAAGACTTTCTGCGTACCATCGCGGAAAATGTTCAAAGAGGAAATAACCAAGGTGGTGGCCATGGAGGGAACCAGTACAGCAGTTTCAAGGATTTCATGGATACGAGGCCACCTATTTTCAAAGAAGCAGCAGAGCCACTTGATGCCGAGGAATGGATTAACACTATGGAAGATAAGTTCCGTGTGTTAAGGATGACAGAAGTTCTGAAAGTAGAGTATGCTGCACATCAGTTACAAGGACCAGCAGGAATGTGGTGGAAGCATCACCGCAGTACTTTTCCTCCTAATACCCAGATCTCTTGGAGGGATTTTACTGAAGCTTTTAAGGGAGTTTATATTCCCCCAGGGTTGGTTGAGATGAAGCTTGGAGAGTTCTTAGCCTTGAATCAGGGTACCAAGACAGTGACACAGTATCTGCATGCCTTTAATAATTTGTGCCGCTATGCTCCAGACATGGTTGACACAGATGCAAAGAAGATTGCTAGTTTCAAGAGAGGGTTGAGTCCGAAGATGATGAAGCATGTGGGTACCAATACCCGCAACAGATTCAACGACTTTATCAGTGACTGTTTGAAGCAAGAGAAGAACAATAATGCTTACACCGCATCCAAGAATCGCAAGAGAGTGTTCGAGTCAGGACCATCCCAGTCCAGAGTTGTCCCTGCCAACCGTCCATCTTATCGTCCGTCCGCACCTGGTGCGAGGTTCAGGCCGCCGCAGCATAAAACTCAGAACTACAAGGGGCCACAGAAACCGTACAAGATGGCAGTGCCACCAACAAAGACCAACGCAGCTGCAGAACAGAGCAACTCCAAGGGAGCAATAGGGTCTGCTGGTACAGTGAAAGGGCCCTGCTACAACTGTGGTCAGCCAGGCCACTTTTCCAAGTTCTGCCCTTATCCGCCTAAAAAGAAGCAACAGACTTACAATGCCCGTGTGCACCACACCGCCATTGATGAAGTTCCTGAGGGAGAGCCTGTAACTGCCGGTAAGTTTCTTGTGAACCATCACCCTGCAGTTGTTCTTTTTGATTCTGGATCTTCGCATTCTTTTATGAGTCAAGCATTTGCACGGAAGCATGAACAACTATGCACAGAATTGAGTTATGGTTATCGCATAAGTTCAGCAGGAGCTGATGTGTTAACCAATAAGATGGTTAGAGGGGCAACCCTTGAGTTAGGTAGTCGGAAGTTCAGAGTGAACCTGGTAGTTATGCCTGGGCTAGTTTTGGATGTAATAATAGGAATGAACTGGATGAAAGACTGGGAAGCAGTCATAGATACAAGCAGTCGGATGCTTACCCTTAAAGATCCCCAGGCAGAGGGTACTTTTCAGGTACCATTGCCTAAAAGAACAGATCTTGTGAGTGTGACCTGTGCCATGGAAGTTACTCCTATCCATCAGATCCCAGTAGTATGTGAGTTTCCGGATGTGTTCCCAGACGAATTGCCTGGCCTTCCTCCAGATAGAGATGTTGAATTCGGAATCGAGTTGATCCCCGGGACGGCTCCAATTTCTAGGAGACCTTATCGGATGCCTCCGGATGAGTTAGCTGAGTTGAAGAAACAGTTGGAAGAGTTGTTAAAGAAGGGGTTTATTCGCCCAAGTAAGTCTGAATGGGGATGTCCTGCCTTGTTTGTAAAGAAGAAGAAAGAGGGTACTCTCAGGATGTGTGTGGATTACCGACCTCTTAACGCTGTAACCATCAAGAATAAATATCCACTGCCTCATATTGATGTTCTGTTTGATCAGTTAGCTAAAGCCAGAGTGTTCTCCAAGATAGACTTAAGGTCAGGGTATCATCAGATAAAGATTAGACCTCAAGATGTTCCGAAAACCGCCTTTTCTACCAGATACGGGTTGTACGAGTATCTTGTTATGTCATTTGGACTAACAAATGCTCCTGCATATTTTATGTATCTGATGAATACGGTTTTCATGCCAGAGTTGGACAAGTTTGTAGTTGTCTTCATTGATGACATTCTAGTATACTCTGAAAACGAGAAAGAGCATGAAGAGCATCTGAGAATTGTCTTGACCAGGTTGAGAAATCATAAGTTATATGCCAAGTTCAGCAAATGTGAATTTTGGTTGAAGAAAGTCCCTTTCCTCGGCCATATTCTATCTGAGAATGGAGTTTCTGTAGATCCGAGTAAAGTGCAAGAGGTTATGGATTGGAAGACTCCAACCACAGCGTCAGAAGTCAGGAGTTTCCTAGGCTTAGCTGGTTACTATCGCCGCTTTATCCCAGACTTCTCGAAGATTGCCAAGCCTATGACAAGTCTGTTACAGAAAGATCACAAGTTCGCGTGGACAGAGGAGTGTGAGACAGCTTTCCATACCTTGCGGAAACTGTTGACCACTGCTCCAGTTCTTGCACAACCCGACATCGAGAAACCTTTTGATGTGTTCTGTGACGCATCAAAAACAGGACTAGGGTGTGTGCTAATGCAAGAAGGAAGAGTCATCGCTTATGCCTCCCGACAGTTGAGAAAACATGAAATCAATTACCCGACACATGATCTTGAGCTTGCCGCTGTAGTGCATGCCTTAAAGATTTGGAGACACTATCTACTGGGTAACGTGTGCAACATTTTCACCGATCATAAGAGTCTCAAGTACATTTTCACCCAACCAGAATTGAACATGAGACAGCGGAGATGGTTAGAGTTGATCAAAGACTACAACTTGAATGTACAGTATCACCCCGGGAAAGCCAATGTGGTAGCCGATGCCTTAAGCAGAAAGTCACATTGTCTGAATGTGCAACCCTTGCTGGAAGATGGTTTCGATCTAATGCACCCTGCCGTGCTACAAAGTATTCAGATCAGTTGTTCCTTGGAGAGTAAGATTATAGAAGGTCAGAAAGCAGACAAGGGGATATTCCACATCAAAAAGAAGATTCAAGAAGAACCCTCGAAACACTTCCGGGTAGATGAGCAGGATGTGTTGTGGTTCGACAACCGTCTTGTTGTTCCAAAGGATAGAGAGCTTAAGAATAAAATTATGGATGAAGCTCATCTCTCTAAGTTGTCTATTCATCCTGGCAGCAGTAAAATGTATCAAGAACTAAGACCTCGTTATTGGTGGACCAAGATGAAGAAGGAAATTGCAGCGTATGTAGCCAGATGTGACACGTGTTGTAGAGTAAAAGCAATTCACATGAAGCCTGCCGGAATGTTACAACCTTTGTCAGTACCAAGTTGGAAGTGGGATGACATTAGTATGGATTTTATCACAGGTTTACCCACTACTCAAAAAGGTCACGATTCCATTTGGGTAATTGTGGATCGTCTTACTAAGACAGCTCACTTTTTGCCTGTCAAAACGGAATATAGACCACCTCAATATGCTGAGAAGTATATTGCAGAGATTGTGAGGTTGCATGGCATACCAAAGACTATAGTGTCTGACAGAGGGTCACAGTTCACTGCTCACTTTTGGGAGCATTTGCACAAAGGTTTGGGGACTAGTCTGATTCGTAGCACTGCCTATCATCCTCAAACAGATGGTCAGACTGAGAGAGTTAATGCTGTTCTAGAAGATATGTTAAGAGCTTGTGTGTTGTCTTCCAGAGGTTCATGGGAGTCATGGTTACCATTAGCAGAGTTCTCATACAATAACAGCTATCAAGAGAGTATCAAGATGGCACCTTTTGAGGCTCTGTATGGCCGAAAGTGTAGAACACCGTTAAACTGGATTGAGCCAGGCGAAAGAAGGTATTATGGCATTGACTTCGTAGAAGAAGCCGAAAAGAAAGTTCATATCATCCAGCAGAATATGAGAGCAGCCCAGTCACGTCAGAAAAGTTATGCAGATAAGAGAAGGAGACCGCTTGTGTTCGAAGTTGGCGACTATGTCTATCTAAAAGTTACGCCAATGAAAAAGAAAAGGTTTGGTGTGCGCAGAAAGCTGGCCGCCAGATTTGTGGGACCTTATAAAATCCTGGAACGGAAGGGTCCTGTGGCTTACAAATTGGAATTACCAGAGTCAATGGGTGCTATATTCCCAGTTTTTCATGTATCACATCTCAAGAAATGTTTGCGCGTTCCAGAGGAACAGATTGAACCTCGAGGCATAAAACTGAAGTCAGATCTGGTGTATCGTGAGCAGCCAGTTCGAGTTTTGGATACCAAGGAAAGGGCTACTCGAAACAGTGTGGTGAAAACATATAAGATACAATGGAGTCATCACGATGAAGGGGATGCATCTTGGGAAACGGGTGAATACTTAAAGAATGCTTATGAAGATTTTTATAACAAATGGTTCGTAACCCAAATCTCGGGACGAGATTTTTATAAGGGGGGAGGGCTGTAACACCCCGGTGTTATGCAATGCATCTTTGCATGGCAATCATATTGCATTTCATTCATATCATTATAATCCTGTATGATAATGGTATAATTCGAGTAAAATGAAAGCTTAAACATGCTACATTTCACGAATTAAAATAATATGATAATCACATTATATCAAAATCTTTGCAACCATAATTCTTACATCACTTGGAACCTTAGTTCAAATTTTGGAGCTCAAAGTTTGTCAAAAACTTGTTTAAAAATAATTATGAAAAATATTCAAAATTCCCTCCTATTTTAGCTTTTATGTTGTCATTCAAAATCTATCAAGAATTTTGAGGTGGCCCCTTAATCAAAGTTGTAGAGAATTCAATTTTGAGCAACTTTTATTTTTGGGCCAAATCCATAAAATGCTTTCTTCTTGTTCAAAAATTGGTTTGAAGTTTGAAAATGCATTTAAATTCGAAAATCAAAAATCAAAATTTATTTTGTTTCCCTCGCGGGCCGCCGCCTCCGGTTCGGCCCACGGCCACATGCGGCCCGCCTCACCCCGCGCGCGCGCACCGCACCGCCTCCGCCCGGCCCGGCCCAGCCGGCCATCCTCCCCCTCCCTCTTCTTCCCGCCGCGCCCGCGCGCGCTGGCACCCCGGCAGGGCGCGCCCGCCGCGTGGCGGCCGCATGCCGGCGACGCCCCGCGTGGCCGGCCGTGGACCCCGCGCTCGCGCCCCACTTCAAAACTCCCGAGCGCCAGGTCTCCAGCTCGCACGACCCCATTTGCTCCCTCTCTTCCTCCCCCGACGCCCTCCACCGCGGAGCACCACCTCGCCACCGTGCGCCGCCCCCATCTCCGCCTCGTTCCGGCATTGGCCGACCGTCTCCTCCCGATTGCCTGTGCCCAGAGCTCCGCTCCGTTCCCCTCTTCTCCGAACAAGCCTCGGCGTCTCCTCGTTTGGAGCGGTAAGGCTCAATCGAGCTCTTCCTCGCCGCGCCACCGCGTCGGTGCCGCCGGCCGGGCGCTCCGTCCACCGCCTCGCTCACTCCCTCTCCGTCTCCTCAAACCCTCCTCTCGAGTTCGCGAGTTCTTGGCGAGTGTTGTGCGCTCGCTCGGTGGTCGGGATTTGGCCGGCAATGGCCGGTTGGCCGCAGCCGCCGCCGCGACGTCGAGCGCGCGCACGCCGGCGACGCGTTCGGCTCCTCGCGGGGGCGAAGCCGCGCCCCTGGGCCGCGCCCCGAGCGGGCCGGCTCGGTGGACCTCCCGCGCGCGCGAGACAGGCCGGGAAACGGCCACGGGCCGACTGTTGACTTCGGGCCGGCCCAAGTCCTTTTTCAGAAAAACGAATTTCTATTTCTTTTATTATTCATGATGAAAAACATTTGGGAAAATGATTTCTTGGTCATTTTAGCTCCAAAATTTGTGAAATAAATTTTTATATACTCATTTGAATCAGATCTACAATATAAAAATGTTGCATGTCAATATTTCATTACTTTTCTGTAGTATTTTAATTAATCTTTGAAATTGGTGTTTTCTTGAAAAATTAATAAGAAAATGTAGAAAAATCAGAAAAATGTGATTCCAAGTTTATTAATCCTGTTATGCCATGTGCTTGCTAGGGTAATTTTATTTCATGGTTGTTCTGTATAAAAATTTGTAGTTGTAGTTCAAATGCTTTCTATTACCAATATTTGTTATTTTTGTTATTTAAATAAATTTGAGTAAAACATGCAAGTGATAATTTTTCTATAGTGTTTGTTTAGGTAATAGATGGTAGAAAAATTCCTAAATCTGTTGTTTGATACTTTTCAAAATGTAAAGTATTTTAAATGGCTATTTTAGGCCTTAGTTTGTTATTTTTGTGTAGGCAGTTCTAGTTATCCAAATGCAGTAAAAATTTTATGTCAAGCTATTTTTGATATTAGTAACCCACTGTAATTTTCTAAGATTTTTCTGAGCTACTAAAATATGTGTTGCTGTTCAAATGTAGGGCTAATTAGGGTTTCCATTTTTTATTCTTTAATACAAAGATAATTAGTAAGGTAATACTTTGGTGTATCTTTGAAGCACCTTGTTAGTCAAGTACTCTTGCATGGTAGAGAATAGTAGTGGTAATTTTCGAGTACATGTTCTTGGATGACGTAGACTACCTTGTAGAAGAGTCATAAGTTCCACATGATCTGATAATGTAACATATTCACTTCATCGCTTGCATTCCGCATCTTCATCATCTCATGTCACTTCTGCATTGCACCTATGCATGTTGCACTCATACTTCTGCATCATACAGGATCGCAGGAGGTGGTTCCGACAGTAGTTCCCGAGGACGCAGAGGAGCAGCCCGAGGAGCCGGAGCCAGCAGAAGCCGAAGAGGAGTCCAGTGAAGAGCTTCCGGAGTGCCCCGACCATCGTCCCAGTACCTTCGAGCGAGGCAAGCCCCGGAGCATTTCTCCCTCGGTTTGCAAAGAATTATTTATTAATTTCACTTAATCTGATGCATTAAGTTTAGGAGTTGTTTGCAAACGTTGTTGCATTATACCTTGTTCCACTTTGTTTTACCCGATCCTTGTCACCCTGGTGTCCACGGTCAATACTTGCTTAGTTTGCTTAGACCGGTAGAAGTCGGGTGATTGCCTGTCATCCGCGAGCTATAGGGGATTACCTGGTTTTATGTGAAGGAAATGTCACGTGAGAATAACTAAGTGTGGAATTGAATGTGAGACCGGGCGGAAGCTTGCAGGGTTCTGGACTGTAGTGTCTTCCGTCTGTGTCGATTAAGGACCGTCCGATGTCGGGCCTCGGGTCATGTTGAACGCATGCCTCACATTTAGCTGGCCGGATAAAGTACCTTTCGACCGCGAAGCCGGGAGATTATTCGGGCCGAGTAGATTGCCCGCAACGCACTGTACCGGAGCAGTAGTGGCAGGAAACGGGGGCGCGATGATAAGGCCAAAGAGCAGTCGGGCGGCCCCCGGGTACATGTGGTTCCTGGCAAGCTCGCGACTTTACCTGAATGGTTGACTCGGTGACCAATACCTCACTTTAGCGGGTGAGTGAGGTTTGTGTGAGGAATAAATTACCAGCTGGTCAATAATCGATTCGAATCGCCATCGTTCACTGGATAGTGAACACTTGACTTGAGTTACTTCATCGTAGTAATACTGATGAAACACTTGGATAGTTATGAGGAAATGACATGGTAACTATTGTTAATGATCAATGGTAATCCTTGCTTGCTTAATTACATGGTTACTTTAGCATAAAGTGCAAACATAGTTGACAGGAGAATAAAGATTTAAAAGATGACCTGCTTAGTAAATGCTTTGATAAGCTAAAAATGCTTTTCTTGCAAATGAGTCAGCTACCCCACCAAAAAGCCTATCATGATCCTTGGAGTCTTTTTGTTTTGGTTCTGTCGGGTAAGTCTAGCTGAGTACCTTCTCGTACTCAGGGCTTTGTTCCCATTTGTTGCAGATGGACAGATGTACTATGGTTATTGTATCAACTGTCTATACCCTGCGATGGGCGAAGCCTAGGACCATGGGCAATGGTCACTCACTACTCCTCGCCTGATGCTTTTGTGGGAGATGATCGCAAGCTGGCACTGTATTTTGGAAAGGATGTGTGTGTGTGTGTGCCTTGAACTAATGCTTCCGCTACTTTATTTGAAACCGGTTTGTAATAACTATGTTTAAACTCCGATGTATTTTGTGCCGCAAACTACTGTGTAACTTATGAAGGTAATCGCTGAACTTATTACGATCTTGGCTGTGATGTGAAATGGTTTGAAATCCGTCGAGATTTCACGGACTACCGGGTTATACGGGCTTAAGTTTGGTAAATTGTCCGTCCGTTGGATGATTTTCTTACTTAATCTCGTATAATTGGGCGGTTCTGTTACAACTGTCAATGGCGGGCTGGCCATCATTGATCTGCATAAATTCAGTAGAGCACTGAGGCTGCGTTGGCTATGGTACTCCTGGGATGCCCGAGCAAAACCGTGGAAAGATCTGGAGCTGCCAGTGGATGCCGAAGACATTGCACTATTCAATGCCGCGACCCGAGTAGACCTGGGCAGTGGGGACAGAGCTTCCTTCTGGACATCCAGGTGGCTGGAGGGTGAGGCGCCGGCGTCCTTGTTCCCGGCGCTTTTCAAGCACAGCAAGAGGAAGAACAGGACGGTCAAAGATGCTTTGACAGAAGAAAGATGGATTAGAGATGTCGACTACAATATGACTGAACAGATCATAGCAGATTTCGTAAGCCTATGGACCTGCATAAGAGACATGGCCCTGGACCCAGCCCGCGAAGACAAGATAACATGGCTGCACACCTCTGATGGACAGTACACGGCGAAATCAGCTTACGAGATACAGTTCCTCGGAATGACAACCTCAATGACTGCTAGTACAATCTGGAGAACGAAGGCACCACCGAAATGCCAATTCTTCACCTGGCTCATGCTGCAAAATAGGATCTGGACAGCTGCACGCCTCCAGCTTCGGGAGTGGCCTAATGACTATTTTTGCCATTTCTGCGTCAGGAACCTTGAAATTGTTCCTCACCTCTTCCACGAGTGTGACTTCGCCAAAATGATATGGGACAAGGTGGGTGTTTGGACAGCAACGCCGGCGATAAGACCAGCTAATTGGCCACAGGCTTATGACACTGAGGAGTGGTTCGTTATGTTGAGCAATAGTGGTCACCAAGATGTTAAAGCGGGGATCAGCTCCTTGGTAATGCTGACGGCCTGGGAAATCTGGAGAGAAAGAAATAACCGTATTTTCAACAAGGTTAGCAAGTCCCCGGACCAGACCTTCCAAGCAATCCAGGAGGAAGCAAAAGTATGGATCAGAGCTGGTAACAAAGGAGTTGAATCGGTGCTACGCCACCATCAGCAGCTGTTGTTGGTTGATTCCATTAATATGTAATTTAACTCTTTTTAGCTTAGGGGTGCCGTGGATTCGCCTGCGGTGAAACTGCAAGAATAGTGGTGGCGCCTCTTGCGCCATAACTTGTGCTTGTAATCGTTATTCCTCTCTACTTATAAATGAAAAGCCGGTAACGGATCTTTCGAAAAAAAAGTCAAAAGCAGTGAAACATACAGTGTCAGGGCCCCAACTACCGTATTGAGGGGGTGTTTAGTTCCCACCTAAAAACTTTACATCCTATCTAAAGGGTCGAGATAGCGGACTAAAGGGGGCTAAATAGTCCTTTAAAAACTTAATTGCGTTGGCTAACCGAAACAAGTGCGGAATTAAATCTATCAGTCTAGCCAAGACTACACTCCTATATCTATAACTCTAGCACCTTACAAAAGATTCTAATCAAGCAAATAAGATGTCTTCCTAGCAAGAGCCCATCTAAACAATTCTAGCTGAAAAGATCACACAAACCTATGCAACTAGTACTTCAAGCACTGGAGAGCTCCTACACAATTCTAGTAAGCAAAAACATAAAGCTCCTAGGCTCACTAGCAATGCTCAATAACAAGGCAACCAATGTCAAATTAGAGAGCGCAAATTACTTAGCTACATAAACTAAGCAACGTGACTAACAAGGTTATACAAACCAAATTTGCCACGCAAAGGGGATACTTCTAGCTACACAAGCAAGAAGATAACTAGCAAGCTACACAAGCAAACTAGTCACAAGAGCAACTACACAAGCACAAGTATATATGAAAGTAAATACAAGCTTGTGTTGCACGAAGGCAAACCATCGAGAAGAGTAGACAATGTTGACACGGTGATTTTCTCCTAAGATTCACTTGGTTGCCACCAAGCTACGTCCCCGTTGTGTTGACCAACACTTCATGGTTCGGCGGCTAATCGGTATCCATAACCGAGCTCTCCCAAAGAGCGCCGCAAGAACCCACCATCAAGTGTGGTAGCTCAATGACACGCTCTACTAGAATTGCTCTTCGCGATCCCCGCGGGGTGAGCACAATCCCCCTCACAAAGCTTCTCCGGAGCCTCGCATAATCTTCTTGCGAGCTTCCACGGAGCCACAAGCCACCAAGCCGTTTAGGAGGTGGCAACCTCCAAGAGTAACAAGCACCACCGGCTTGCAACACGAATACCTAGTGCCACTCGATGTAATCTCGTAATGCAACGCACTAGAATCACACTCACTCGTAATTGATTCGTACTCTTGCAAGCACAAGTGAGTTAGAGGCTCTCCTAGCACTCCCAAAGCATGGACACTAAGTCCCAAGGATACCAAGCACCAGCCAAGGCCGGCCACCACTTTTATTTATACCCCCACAAACGAATATAGTCGTTGCCCCTTCACTGGGCGTTTTTCGGGGGCAACAGACGCATCTGTCGCCACTGTGACAGACGCGACATCCAGTGTCCGTCGCTCGGATGCCCGCCACGTGTCCCGCGCAGTCAAATTTCCAACGGTCGTTTTTGCACCAACAGACGCGTCCGTCGCTACAGAGGCCGCTCGTCCGTCGCTCAACGGACGCAGTCCAGTGAGCTCCCAAACCGTGCGGAGCCGCATCAGACGCGTCCATCGCTTGAGCACCACCACGTCTGTTGTCTCCTTCAGTAGCGCGTGAACGAGGGTAAGCCACCAGATGCTGACGTCAGCGTCCATCGCTCCCAAGATCAGCGTCCGTCGCACAGAGAACACCGCGCCACCTAGGGCAAAGCACCAGACGTGGCACCGGCGTCTGACGCCACCACACCCGGCATCGGTCGCTCGGAAAACAGCGACGATCACCTCCGTGACTTCGCATTCGGTTCCATCCTTCGGCGCAATGGAAAATAAGCGTTTTATCTCCACGAAAATGCCTAAATCCCGCATCGTAAGCTCGGCGGGAGGGAGAGAAGATCCCAAACCCATCTCTACCGCTCAAACTCCACCTCCTTTGCAAATGTGCCAACACCAACAAGTGTTCACCACCTTGTGCATGCGTGTTAGCATTTTCACAATCATTTTCTTCAAAGGAGTTAGCCACTCAACTTGCTACGCCACTCGATCCTAGCAACGATGCATAGTTAGATCATTCGAGTGGCATTAGATGACTGATATGCAAACAAGTTTGTCCCTCTTGATAGTACGGCTATCTATTTTAAACCCGGTCATCAACTTCTCTACACGTCTATGACCGGTGAAATGAAATGCCCTAGGATTATACATTTGCCTTCATGCTTGCAACCGGTCCATCGAGTCAAGTCATGTCTTGATCTTCTCCACCCTGATCACATGACTCCATGTCATGTCTCATATGCAATGAGCTCCTCCATCATCACATGTGCAAGCTTTGCGACATCTCCAAGCCATTTCCATTTTCATGGCATATGTTGCTCACGCACATGTACCTGTGGACTAATCACATGAGTATCTCACATAAACACAATTAGTCCACTTAAGATTGTCACTCAATTATCGAAACCAAATAAGGATCTTTCACCATCTCATCGAATATTTAGAGACATGCATGGAACATTAAATATAGATAAAAAATAATTAATTGTATAATTTGCATGTATTTTGTGAGACGAATCTTTTAAGCCCAATTAGTCCACGATTAGACACTAATTGCTATAGTTACACATGTGCTACAGTACCCTGAAAACTTTAGGACCCTGAACTAAACACGCCTTGAATTGTGCGGGCTGTTTAGAATCCAAGTCAGCATCCAGCGTGGCTAGTACTAGTGCTAATTACCTATCCAGGGCCATGTGTCAGGTTCAACGTGCGAATCTCAACGCGGAATCGTAGGGCGAACATTAGGGTGGGTACGTGACGCGGGTGTCAACTCAACCGGTTATTTTCGCTCCAGGACGCCAGCATGAGACAGCAGCGCCCACAGCTGCGTCATGAACTCGCCGCCGGCGCCGAGCATCTCGGCATGGATGTCCACGTTGTCTGACGGCGCGAGGAACAGCACGAGTTCCGTCCAGAACTCGGCAAGCACTTCCCACCGCCGGGCGTCGTCGCCGTCAAAGGCCTCCCTGAGCTGCCCCCAGAGCACCGCCGCCCTCTCGATGACGGTGGCGCCGGCGGCTCTATCGTAAGTGCCACTTTCCTGCACGTACCGCCGCTCTGCGGCCTCTATCTCCCCTAGCCTGGCGATTATTCTTCTCGGAGTCCTGCAGTCGTCGAGGTGGTCCCGCGCCTGCTGCACCGCTGTGTCGAAGATCTGCTCGGCGTTGTAGCTGGGGTCCGGCAGCATCTCCGGCACGAAGGCCACCAGGTAGGCGCAGTAGTTGGACAGCTGCTTCGCGACGAGCCGGTGGTGCTCGTCACCGGCCGCGACGCGGCCAGCTGGACCGAAACTGTAAGACCAGTCGCAGCTCGTTGTCGCCACGTGCCACGCCAGGATCTGATCGGTGACCTTGGGAAGCCTGCACGCCCATGCCAGCGGCAGCAGACGATGCTTCCGCAGGGTCGCCACGCCATTGCTAAGCTGGCAATGACTCTGCTTGAGCCAGAGGAGCACGGCGCGCTTCACCCCGGGCTGCAGCGGCTTCCTCCGGCCCCGCTTCTGGCCCTGCCGCCGCGGCTCCACCAGGTAGAGCGTCAGCCACGAGAGCAGGTTGCACGGCTTGTGGTTGAACCGCTTCAGGAGCACGTACTGGCCGACCTTGTCTTCCCAGTACCTGGTCTCCGGCGGCGTGATGCTCTGCTTCCACCACAGGTGGTGTCCCAGCCGCCGCCCCGACCACGGCCGGTCGTCACGCACGCAGCGGTACACGGTCTTGACGTACCTCCAGTTGGAGGAGAAGCCGGCCACCGCCTGGAACACCTCGAGCCCCGCGGTGATCACGACGACGAGCGTGGTGACGAAGCGGTCGAGGTTGCGCACGCCGACGTGGAGGCGATGGTAGCCGGGGCCGAGCGTGCCGAAGAACGCCGTCCACATGGTCAGTCCCGCCACGGCGACGGCGATGCAGATGTACGTCTTGGCCCCCACCAGCACGATGTTCCTGGTGTAGAAGAAGTCGTAGAGGAAGGCGAGCTCCGCCTCGACGACCCGAAACGCGGCGTCAGGGCCGGTGGTGCCCATGTGGATGAGCCCGTTAAGGACGAGGCTGCGCGCCTTCTCCGAGCCGGCCTCCGCCGGGACGTACCCGTAGAACCGGCGCTTCAGCAGCTTGAACAGCGCGAACGCGAGGCAGAAGTCCCTGGCCCTGTCCTTCTCGACGTCGCTGACCGGCTGTTGGTCGATCCACTGGTAAACCTGGTCGATCGTGACGACCGACTTGGCAGAGCTCTGGGAGAGCATGTTTTCCCGGACGCGCTGGCCGCAGGTGTGGATGACCGGCTCCATCACCTCCTCGCCGTGGAAGATGTACGCGTACCCTTGCATGGTGGCGGGGTCAGCGGGCTGCTGGTCGCCGTCGGCGACGTACTCGGCCATGTACTCGGCGACCACCCTGACGGACAGGTCGGGGCGGCTGGCCTCGATCATCTCGGCGATCTTGGCCGCCGTCTTGAGCACATTGAGCGCCCAGAACGCCCAGATGGCGGCCCGGTAGCTGGCGTTGCGGCCGGTGACGTTGATGATGAGCCAGAGCACGAGGCACGTCTGGAGGACGTGCTGCAGCAGCAGCTTCTTGCGCTGGTCCACGTCGCGGCGGCTGTGCACGGGCGCCGAGTACGCGCTCGCCTGGATGAGCAGCAGCGCTGCCGCCCAGAGCACGAACGTCTCGCCGCGGAAGGGCCCATCCTGGATGATGCCCACGGCGTAGGAGACCACCACGTAGGACATGGAGTAGGCCATCCACATGGCGCCGCGGAGCAGCTTGTCGCTGCTCCGGCGGTTCGTGGAGCCATAGAGCACCAGGGCGGCGAGGATGAGCGCGCTCAGGAGCACCACCACCTCCAGGCGCAGCAGGCTGCCCTGCACCGTGCCGAGGCTCTCCCGGATGCCGTGTATGGCTGCCCGGCTTACCTCCATCGCGGGCTCGCCTGACTGGATCCACTGACCTGACCAGCGGGGCTCTTGAAGTGGCAGGAGCAGATCATGGAAAGCCAACGCATTGATCCATGAAGGAAGAAGATGAAACTGAAAGAGAATTGAAGGAAAAACCAGCAAGAAACGGTATTGAATGGAATTGGAATTGGAATTGTTGTTCATTTACAAGATGCCGAGATGGCTTCTTTTATGAGTCATGTCTCATGGTCATGGCTTGTGGCGGTGGCATTTCTTGCAAGATAAGAATCTCCCCCAAAGTTTCAAGAAACCTTTCTTCTCTCTGAAACCTGTCAGATATCGAAATCCTTTCTTCTCTCTTAAACCTGTCAGATATCAAAATAGTTACAAGATCCTCAGCAGCTGGTAAATTGCCTTTTCAGCTTCTCTGCAAGAGCACGAGTTTGGACCGATGACGGCACCAGATGAAGAAAAGAATATATCCCATTCAACATTGGTTTGGAGATGAACATGCAGATATCAGTTCCATGACCGTAAAGCTGGAAACTTGAGTGCTCAGGGAGAGGAAGCATACTGGCATGAGAAGACGGTCCGAAAGAACCCACACATTGTGGCTAAACAAGAACTTGAGTGGCTGCTAGGCAAATACCATAAAAAAAACTAGACTAATAGTTAAGCAATTTCCAAGATATTGATTCTAATTCACCATTATAGCACCTCAGCTGAAAGAGGAAACATGGTATGAAATGCACAAGCTGGATCAAGCAGGGCATTATACTACCAGTATCCAGAAACTAAACAACATAGTAGCATAGGAGTTAATACTACATACGAAGTAGTATCACAGAGGCACTAGTTCTCATACGAAGTACCATCACAGAGGCACTAGGCCTCGTAGAGTTGAGGCGTCTTCTTATTTAGGCAAATACTACTTCATTACTGCATTACTGGTCTACTGAGCCATATGTAGTTCAAGCTTCTTTGCTAGCTCTTCCTTTGCTGCGCCGACAACCCTGTCCTTGACGTCGCCCTCCCTCATGAACAGGAATGTTGGCATGGCCTCAACACTGAATTGCTCAGCAATGGTCTGCTTAGAAAACATATATCATAACACAGACGATGCAATTAACAAGTATATTGTATTATGAGAATCTGAAAAGAGTGTTAGAAAGTTCAACAACCTTCATTTCATCAACATCAACTTTCAGGAAAACAACATTTGGGTGCTTCTTGGCCATATCAGCAAAAACTGGAGCTATCATGCGGCACGGTGGACACCATGTAGCAGTGAAGTCAATCACCACCTATTATAAGGAAAAGTATATAAGCATGCGTTGAGCAGAAGCATGTGAAGTGTGTTGAAAAATAAACCTATCTGATCTTGCATTATAAATTGTGATGATTTTGTCACATAAAAATTACCAAAACAACCAAATTCTCAACTCAACACCGCACCATTTCACAAACAATATCATGGTTTAGGGGTCTAGTAAATAACATGCTTGGTTTTGGTATACAATATGAATCATCTGATATAGTGAATAACATGCTTGGTTTTGGTATACAACATGAATCATCTGATATGCGTAATAGCAGTGACAATGTGATATCATGGTTTGCACGCAATCTTATGAGTATACATAGACAATTCAACTAGAACATTATTTCGGCATTACAAAAACAAGGGATGATATTAGAAGACAACAAGAGTATTCTCTGCAGATTAGAAAATTGTAAGAATACCAATCTGAACTTCTGGGGCAATACAACAAAGACTTTCGGTCCCAAGGATGTTGGGATAGACACACTACACATAATAAAACTGCAGCAGTTGTAAAAGGAGATATGCCATCGGTAAATCAACCATAATACTAAAAGGATTTTTAGTTACAAAGAACGAATGAGTAGGCTGAAACTGGGATCAACTTTCTGTCATGGGCAGCCAACAGGCTGCCGCCGGTCCAATAGGCCCAAGCGTCAGTAGCTTAGCCGTCAAGTTAGGTCAAGGGTGCTTAGCCACCAAGTTAGGTCTAGGGTTAGTCCCCTCTCTATATAAAGAGAGGCACGTCTGTCATTTGGAGGAAAGAAAGGAATAATGAAGAAACAATTCTAGTCTCCCTCAATCTCTTAAGCTCTTGGCAAAGCATAAGGCCAATTCTAGTCTCCCTCAATCTCTCAAGCTCTTGGCAAAGCATAAGGCCTAGTTATCTACCAAATATCGATCGCCATAACACCTGGTATCGGAGCTCCAGTCGATCCTCATTCCCTATCCATCGCTACCACAACCAGATCGAGAAACCACCACCAGCCGCCTGCCCCATCGGGAAAAAAAAAACAAAAAAATCCCCACCGCCACGTCCAGCACCACTTCCACCGTCGACCGCCAGAGCCCAAGGCTCGACCTATCCCATTGTTGTCGTCACCGCCTCTGGTCACCATCGCCGACGGACCAGATTCCCATCAAGATCAACATCTGCTCCACTACGCCGCAGAAGAAGGTGCCATCAAGCTATCCAGCTCGAGGGCGAGTTGGGTCTCCAAGGGCGGGGGAGATGTCATGGGCAGCCAACAGGCTGCCGCCGGTCCAATAGGCCCAAGCGTCAGTAGCTTAGCCGTCAAGTTAGGTCAAGGGTGCTTAGCCACCAAGTTAGGTCTAGGGTTAGTCCCCTCTCTATATAAAGAGAGGCACGTCTGTCATTTGGAGGAAAGAAAGGAATAATGAAGAAACAATTCTAGTCTTCCTCAATCTCTTAAGCTCTTGGCAAAGCATAAGGCCAATTCTAGTCTCCCTCAATCTCTCAAGCTCTTGGCAAAGCATAAGGCCTAGTTATCTACCAACGCTTGGGCCTATTGGACCGGCGGCAGCCTGTTGGCTGCCCATGACACTTTCAATGCAGAGCTACACACTTTTTATTACGCTAATAACTTCAAACAAGAGGGCCGAATTCCACAGGATGTTACATTTTTCAAATCTGCTGCTAAACTCCTAGTATATCAGTTGTCATCATATTTCACCTACCGGAAGTATGAAGTTCAAAAATGGGAACACGAGATTTCGATTAAAGAGTTTAAGATTTTCTCGGGATAAACATAAACCCTTGTTCTATAAATATCCCCTAACGCACCAACAAAAGGGGAAAACAGATCCAACACGCTTCCCAAATCATGCAAACTAACAGGAAATCCCAATCCGACTTGAATAAGGACAGAGTCAGCCTCAAGCCCACAAGTAGGCGAAAACATACGTATATACCAGGTATATAATACACTAATAATCATACCAAACGGTTCGAAATCCTACAAATCGGCACAGACCAAGACAACCTAGTCAAACACACCATCTATCCAGCAGATTCTAAGATGAGCGTAGGCATGGACTGATCTAGCCAGATTCCTTGCAGCGACACACAGAGGGGGGGAGAGGCGAAATACAAAGGCAGAGAAACAAACCAGCTTCTTGGCGCTGTTGGCCTCCTCGATCTGGATGCTCCACTCGTCCAGGCTGTGGATCGCGATCACCGTCCCCTCTGCCGGCACCACCGGTGTCGTCGCCGCCGCCGCCGCCGCCGCCGCCGCCGCCTCCGAAGTCGCCATCTCCGTCTCCCGCGCGCACGCTACCGCTTGAGGAGGGAACGAGGAGTTGAGGAGCGGACACAGTGGACGCAGACACGGAAGGGTTGTTCTTCTGTCTCTCTCTCTGGGACGCGCTCCGCAAGATACTTTGCTGGTCGAGGGGAATCGAATTTATCCCGTGGGACCACATTACGAATATGCCCTTGCGCCCAGGGGAAATTACGCCTAGGGGCTCGGGCCCAGGGATTCTGAGAACATAAATTCCTGTGCTACCATTCTATTAGAGCATCTCCACCGGTCCCCCAATAAAACTCCCCCAATAACTTAGTATTGGGGTAGCCCAATATTTACTTTTTGGGTTATTGGGGGAGATGCTTTTGCAGTTCTCCAATATCTCATCCCCAATATGTGTTTTTGGCCCATATTGCAAATTCTGGATCATGTTGGAGCAAATTGACCCATGGATATTTTTCACGTCAAAATAAGTTGTTGATGTCTTGTTTGTCGCATACTTAAGACCAAAGATCGAAAATGCAATAACAGTTTGTTCAACAATAAGAAAATAAAATTAAACATACTCACACAAGGATATATCATAAACAAGATATAAAGAGAGATGGCATGACATTGTTTTCAAGTACAGAATCACCAATGGGTGTGTTTGCGCCAAAAGAACAGAGGATTAGGGAGGTTGCAAGTGCCACTTTATTTGAGGGTAGATGGGTGTTTTTTTGGTGGCCACAAAAAATTGGGAGAGGTATTGGGTCACTGTTGGAGCATGAAAATTGATCTATCTCCCCAAATAATTCTGTTTTATGGGGATGAGGGGTTGTATTGGAGATTTGTTGGAGATGCTCGACGCTCTCATGCTCAAATTAAAAAAAGTGCTGATTCAAAAAAACATAAAAAGTGCTTGAAAAATTTAACTAAAATTATTTATGGAAAGGTGATGCAAGCATCCGTATTCGTGCAAAATTTTAGAATGAACAAAAATTTATACAAAGAGGAAAAGAAAGAAAATCAAGATGTAATTGGGTCAGGGGCACTGTTTACCTGTATCTAACTCGCATCAACTGCATCCTAATTTTCTCTTTTTTTTGTTTCTTTTGTAAAAAAAACATCTTCAGATTTTTGCATGAATATAGATCCTTGCATTATCTATTCATCTATATTTTTTATTTTTCGAAACACCTTTTATGATTTTTTTTAACGGGAGCACGGGACAGGAGTACCTAACGGTCTGGTCAGCAGGTCAGGTCGTCAGGAACAAGGTAATAAATAGCATATTGTGGGTCGGTAGCGGATTGGTGTCGAGGTAGCGGATTGCGGGTAGCGGGTGATATTGCGGATGATAAGTTCCAACAGCGGCACATAATAATCTCACATCATTTTAAATACATATATCATGAAAAATAAGTATAAATAGACATTTAATCGCACTCAAAGAACTTATGTCTCATATACTTAAATTAAGAAAACAAACATGATTTTTCTACGCACTAAATCATCACATTAAGAGTTTGCAAAGAAAAATATTATGACTTATGAGTCATAAAATAGTACACAAGACTATCACTCGCTATCATTGTTAGAAGCAACAACATCATCGGCCTTGTCACTTGAACCATCTCCGTCTGCATAAGGGTTATTTGCGTCCACGCTATTGCGGCTTGCTACGTGCAATTACGGCCGCAATATCACCCCGCTATTTAGAATAGCGGCCGCAAAGTTCCAGACTGCAAAGTTCAAAGCGCTACCTCGTAGCGGTTACGGCAACGGGCCGCTACCGCTATTGCGGTCACAATTACGACCGCTATCGCCGCTATTTATTACCTTGGTCAGGAACGAACGGCAGGATGCACGTGCTCAGGCAGGCCAAGCGCCAAGCGGCATCGTTTAGATCTGCGCTCTGCTATCAGACAGTGGCACACCGCACACTGGGGGCTTGTTTAGATGACATCCAAATTCTAAGTTTTTTCACTCTCTCTCCATCACATCAATTTTTAGCCGCTTGCATGGAGTATTAAATGTAGGTAAAAAAATAACTAATTACACAGTTTAGTTGGAAATCACGAGATGAATCTTTTGAGCCTAGTTGGTCCATGATTGGACAATATTTGTCAAATAAGACGAAAGTGGTACTATTCATCAGGTTGCAAAAATTTGCAAAGTAAACAAGGCCTGGCTGTACCGGCATCGCAGACTCGGTTTGTCCCCTGTTCGTCTGACCTTATCAGCACGACTTATCAGCCGTAGAACAGTGTTTTGTCTCACAGCAAATTAACCACAGTCGACTTATAAGCCAAAAAACACCCTGCCGAACAGGGCCGGTATTCGGGCGTGTTTAGATCCAAAATTTTCTAGGAAAAATTTCCGTAACATTTTTTTTGTTATTTAGTAAAATTTGTTTAATTATAGATTAACTAGATTCAAAAGATTTGTCTCGACATTTTATAGATAAATTGTGTAATTAGTTATTTTTTTACCTATATTTAATGCTTCGTGCATACATCAAAGATTTAATGTAATAGGTACTGTATAAAAATTTTAAGGTGTTTTTGACAATCTAAACAAGGCCTTCGTCGTCTTTGACGATCGTGCAGACTGCCCTACGTTTGCCTATGCCGCTATGCGGCTATGCCCCATGATCGTTGGCATTTTTCGTACTAGCTGCTACTAATCTTTACTCACTCCGTTAAAAAAAAGTATCATTATAGGATTAAATTTGACTAAGTTTGTAAGTCGGGCCAAAGTGAACCTTGCAATACTAAAAGTTCCAAATCCACAGGTGGCTGAGAGTTTATTTGTTTGAGTTACATCTTTTAGATTTTTTACCTTAAGCTGGCTTTTCTTAATGGGTATGTCTCCACAAGTGATTGATGGTTTGCTTAACAATCAGTCATCTTCAACCTCCTGGCGGGCTGCTTGTTCATGCCCTAGGAGATTAGTGCTTGAGCGGGAGCGCGGCGGGTTGCTTGTTCTCGCCCTCCTCCCTGTCGTCGTCCTCCGTAGCGTGCACGGGGCGGCCGCAAGAGCCGCCGAGGCCGGCCTCGTGTCGATCTCGTCGGCCATGGCGGCGGCGGGGGATGGGATGGGTGCAGCACGACGAGTCCAAGGGAAGAGAGGTTTGGGCTGGCTACTTGCTTAGGTCTGCAGTCTTGCCATTGGGTCGGATCGGGAGGAAGAGAGTTGGGCTGGTCTGTGCTGGGCCAGGTGAGTTTGTCTGCTCCGGTTGGGCTGAGATGATCTAGGTGATTGATGGAATTGTAAAATTTCAGGCGACTGTAAATAAGTAACTCTATTTCTTAATTTTGCTATTGAATATTGTAATGAATTTTAGCTTCTCAGCACACAAAAAGCTAGAAAAGCTGCTAGTAACATGTCTTTCAGTTTTAAGTTTATTTTCTCATAAGCCAACTTTCTAGATTTTCAAAAGCAAACTCAATAGCTGGATTGTTTGTTTCAACTTCCGGCTTTTGGCTAGCAGAAGCCAAATAAAAGCAGAAAAAAAAATCAAGCCTTAAGATTGACGTGAACCTGGAGAAACAAGCATCCGAATCAATTTTCCACCAAGAATAAAGTTAAGAGAACTCGTATACGGTGTTATTAAGGCCCCATTGGTAGCGCTCCTGTAGCAACTCCATTGTTCCACGAACCAAATAGGCTTTTTTTTACAACAACTTTAATATATAACGTTAAGGCGCATTACACAGGTATGGGTAGGCTTCTTTGTCGGTGCTGTACTCCACCCCGCCCAGGAAACTCGCTCTCTAGAGCTGGATGCCGAAATCCACCGTATTATAGGAGTAAAAAAGGTAGCTTCGTTAGTCTGGCTCCTCTGTTTATGCGTGCGAGCCTCCCGAAACATCCTTTCTCTTCCCAGTCCGGGCGAGGAGCAGCGACGGACCCAGAATTTAAAGGTGGGTATGCCCAAACCCCAAGCTAAAGAAAGTATATTATAAATTGAGCAAAGATCAAAGGAGAACTTGAGTTGTTGCTTCTGAATTTGGTTAATAAAGATATCAAATCAAGATCTGTCTGTGCTTCCAGATAGCTCTAGCGGTGTGGTCTGTGATGGCGACCGCGTGCCCTCCTAGCCGCCGGTATCTAGTGGCGTGTGAGGCGACCCGCGGTTGAACTACACCTGCCTGCTTGCCGAGTGTTCGAGCCACAATAGTGGTAGATCAGCTGCAACACTGTGCATTTTAGGGTGACACCGCACTCGGGTTATTTTAAGGTTGCCCGGCGGCGTGGCCAACGTCTTCGCTAGGCAAGTGCTAGGATTTCGTCTTGTGGGAGCAATTGTTGGGCTCGCGGCTCTTGCGCTCTGCCTCACGAGTTTCTTGATCAAGGGAGGAGAATGGACTAGAATCAACCATGATAGCCGGGTGATCAGATAGGTAATGGGCTGCAACGTGGTTCCGTGGGCTGTTTTTGGATGAATAAGATAAAGAGAACTACAATACTAAAGCTTAACTATACCGTACATATATGTATACCTATATCTACTAATTTTTGCGGTAAAAATGTTGGGTATGCCTAGGAATACCCGGGCACAACACCAGGTCCGCCCATGGCGAGGAGCAAGGCTGGCTGGGTGGGCAATCGAAGCGTGGGAGGCGGGGCAAAGGGAGGCAGAGAGGGCTGAGTGGATACGAAAGAGAGAGATGTGAGAAGAAAGAAAAAATAGCCAAATAGGAGTGGAGGAAAAATAAAACAAGAAAAGAGGAAAAAAAAAGAGAAAAGAGGGGGGGTGGGGTGTGGGCGTGGCCTGTGGGTGCGGGTGGGGTTGTGACATTACTGAACGTTTTTATCGAGGAGCTATCCATAGCCAAATAATACTGCTCCACTAGAGAGGTCTATAAAATGCACCATAAACGAAGGATTCATAAGGCCGTACTGCTCCGTTCTTTAATGTTAGTCGTCCGGGAAGCGTGTCTGTGAAGGAAATACGATTTTCTAAAGACAGACATTTAGGGACGGAGGGTGTATTTGGTTTCCAGACTAAAATTTAACATGTGTCACATCGGATGTTACATAGGTTGATCATAGGGTGTTCGGATACTAATAAAAAAAATAAATTACATATTCCGCGAGTAATCCGTGAGACAAATTTATTAAGCCTAAGTAACCCGGCAGCAGTATATTTTACTGTAGCAATTAGTGCTAATCATGGACTAATTAGGCTTAAAAAATCGTCTCGCAAATTAGTTATTTTTAGTTTCGTAAATAGTATATATTTAGTACTTCGTGCATATGTCCAAATATTTAATGTGATATGGACTCAATTTTAAGAGGGAAACCAAACGCCCCCAAATGACGGCCGCACCTCAGAAACGCAAGTGTATTTTATTCTTAGAATAAAACATAAGGAAC
This sequence comes from Saccharum spontaneum, assembly GCA_022457205.1. Classification (NCBI taxonomy): domain Eukaryota; kingdom Viridiplantae; phylum Streptophyta; class Magnoliopsida; order Poales; family Poaceae; genus Saccharum; species Saccharum spontaneum. The sequence continues at coordinate 49,422,123 of CM039614.1, read as the reverse complement.
CTTCTTTTCTTAAAGAAAACACACTCATAAAAGACGGAGCACCCTGCCTCTGCGTTCATAACAAGCAGCAGCACATTCGAATATTGGGCATGCAGAACTGACAAAGGATGTATTGAAATTCAAAAGAGAGGATGATGTACTTGGACAACTACATCTCTTCAATTCGATCGATACGTTTGGAGAATATCCCGAATATAGGGAATGAAGACCAACAGATGCTGAAGCTACAAGTAAAATTAAATCGACCAGCCCAAAATTAGATACGTCCCTCTCGTATAAGCTGAAGCTACTACTACGTGTAAACCGACCAGCCCGGTGATCAGAATAGGTACTTTGACAGCACGTACTTGGGGGCAGGCCTCCTGTCCCCGAGCCAGTGCTGCATGTGCACGCCGATGGCGTCCAGGTGCTGCCCGCTCCGGCCGTGGAACCCCACCACCTTCCCCTCCGTCGTCGCCGACGAGAAGTAGGCGCCGTACTCGTCGCCGAACGGCCCGTACTTGCCCCGGTTGGTGATGAACGTCAGCGACCTCAGGACCCGGGGCCCGTCCTCCCTGTTCGTGTTGTAGTAGCCGTACACGCACGTCAGCACCTCGTGCGGGAAGTCCAGCTTGACCTGCAGATGCGTTCAGGGGAAAACGATGTCACGGTGCTGAAGAAATATGCAGGGCTCATGGCGTATCCCGGCAAGGGGATGGATGAACATGAGAGAAACTTGATTCGGCACTCACCCTGTGGGTTATGTGGCCGCTGTTCCCATGCCTTGAGGACCAGATGGAGCGGCCACTCCTGTCATACTCGATCTGTATCGACCCGATGAATGCTCCTCTCATAATGTAGATTTGCTTCACGCCAGTGTAAACGCCGTCGTCCCACGCCCGGCCTCCCTCCCCGCCCCATGGTCCTGGTCCAATCGGAACCGGTTCCTTCACCATGCCATAAGCAACCTGCAAAATGATTAGAATGCATCGATCACTGTCTGTTTCAGCTCTCTCAGCTGCAGAAATGCTGGTGATGGCTCCACATTTCCGAACCGGAGTCAGAGTTTCAGACTTGCAAGAATTTTAGTTACCTCATTGTCTGTATATGTATTGCTCGGTGCTTGAGCAAGCATGTTGTAATGTACTGATGGGCTAGTCGCGGTCATCGGTCTGCTAACAAATCGCTGTGATGCCAGCTTGCCTTCCTGAACATGAACTCCAATGCCATCGATGTACCACCCCTCCCTGCCATGAAATCCTACTATCCTTCCATTGGTAAAACTTGTGGAGAAGTATGTGCCATACTCATCCCCGTATGGTCCATATGTCCGCTTGTTTGTGTGAAACGTTAGAGATCTGACCACGGTTGGACCCATGATTATTGCTGAATCATAGAACCCAGTTATATGAGTCAACACCTCTGACGGGAAATCAAATATTATCTGCCAAGACAAAAGTTGTCAGATCATCCAAACCCTGATGAACGTTACTGTTCAGCAACAAAACTGATACGGCAGTTACATTACCTTGTCAGGTATAACACCTCCGCTGAATCCATGCTTGTTACCCCACACTGCCTGTCCATTTCGATCATACAGAACCTTAATAGAAGAAATTCCCACTGCACGTGTCAAATTGATCTGCCACACACCAGTGTATACGCCGTCATCAAATATGGTGCCACCACTTCCACCCCAGGGACCATAAGTCTGAGGGCTGCTCATGGCTGCAGCTCCTGTATCTCCATAGTAACTGGGGAAAGAAACCATCTGCAAGGCAAAGTTCAGATTTCAGGATTTAAAGTTTGTACAATTATCTGATAGCTAGTGAACTGGATGCATGTGGTAGGCTAGTTTGTCACACCTTGTTCCAGAGCGCTCCATCATTGTAGTCTGGTGATGGGTTTGTATACTGCTGCTTGGGCTGATTGCTAGCATAAACAGCGTAGCTATCGCCTCTATCTCGCACAGCGAGAACCATGTCAGGTCCAGTATCATGACCAGTGAAGCCATAGCCGTTTCTACTTTGTGAGCTTGGGAGGCTCATTGGTGAAGCTGGAGAATTCATTGGATTTGGAAAATGCACTTGCTTCAGGTAGAAACCTATTGAGTTGAGATATGACCCAGACCGCCCATGAAATCCAATGATCTTGCCGCTGCTCACTGGAAGTGAGAAAGGTGTCCCATCTTCGGTGCCGAAAGGTCCATACGTCGAACTGTTGCTCTGAAATGTCAATGATCTTATGATGACCGGCGTCCCGCAAACAGATCCATAGTATCCACTTACAGACACAAGGACTTCATCTGGAAAATCTAGCTTCACCTGCAGATTATACAGAGCATGAACAATTTTGTCAAACAGACATGAAAACTGATTTGTAATTCTGAACTTCATCAACACAGAAGCACTTGTCTGGATTAGAATAGATATCAAATTAGGCTTGTCAAGTATAAACTCGGTGCAGCTTGAGTAAACCAGATTAACAAAATGAAAATTTGTATTTGAAGTTCATCAGCATCCAAATAGGGTCATTTCATATCAAAATAGAAAAAATACAAATGTTTCAGGGATGATTTAGTGAAGTATACCTTATCTGTTTCAGAGCCTCCATCAGTACCTCCATGCGTCTCTGACCAAACAGACCTTCCTTTCAGATCATACTCAATCCTTATTGAGTCGATAGCTGCACCATGGCCAATCACGATCTGGCGTATTGTTGAGTACACACCGTCATCCCAAGGGTATCCTCCTGTCCCTCCCCAAGGTCCAACCACTATGGGACTCTTCCCGTTAATGCTTTTGATGCTCTAGTGGACATAGATCACAAATTTTTTGTTAGATCATGGTAACAGAATTAGAATTCTAAAAACTATATGACATATAACAAAAACCATCGTGTTTTAAACTTTAATTTAAATTCATATCCAGCAAAGTCGAAGTGTTGTTATCACATTCAGTTGGCAAGTTTTTCATGGAAGGAAAAAAGCATCATTGGATGCAAGTTCTGTTCCAGATTCTAAGATTTCCAAGAATTTTTGTCCCAAGCAAGTTGGGGTAGGCTAGAGATGAAACCCAAAAGAGACGAGAAATAGAGACACATAAAGGGATATAAAAGGCACAGACAGAAAGAGGTCACGGTTCAGGCACGTTGATTGTCAGTCTCCCAGCGCTCCTGTCCATAGCTAAATCCTTAGAGATATTCCACTCCTTAAGGTCTCTCTTAACGGACTCGTCTCAAGTTAGTTTAGGTCGACCTCTACCGCTCTTTACATTATCGGCCCGCTTTAGAACCCCACTACGTACCGGCGCCTCAGGAGGCCTCCGTTGGACATGTCCAAACCATCTCAACCGATGTTGAATCAATTTCTCCTCAATTGGTGCCACCCCAACCCTATCCCGAATATCGTCGTTCCGGACTCTATCCCTCCTTGTGTGCCCACAACACCAACGCAACATACACATCTCTGCTACACTCAATTGCTGGACATGTCGTCTTTTTGTAGGCCAACACTCAGCACCGTATAACATCGCCGGGCGAATCGCCGTCCTATAGAACTTACCTTTCAGCTTCTGAGGCACCCTTTTGTCACAGAGGACGCTAGAAGCTTGATGCCATTTCAACCAGCCGGCTAAAAATCTATGCCTAACATCTTCATCAATGTCTCCATCCTTTTGTAGCATCGACCCTAAATACCGAAAAGTATTCTGCACAATTTTGTGCTGAAAAACTATTCTGCACAATAAGTCACAAAAAAAAACAAACTATTCTGCACAATTGAAGGTTCTATGCATACATAGAAGTTCATTTAGACCATTATCGACACATAAATATGTTTTGGAAAACAAACGCAGAAATATGTGTGTGCACGCACACATACAAGCTTACAAACAAACAAAAGAAAGTACCATTTTCCGTTGCGCAAAAAGACTCAGACACTTGAGAGTCAGAGAACTGAGCTTATGCCTTCTACTACCCCCCTGCTACCGTGTTGTGAGTTTAATAAGACAAGAAGCAGCATGCCCCTGCCAATTTATAGGATGACTAAAGCAAAGGATGCCAGGGCGAAACCAGCCACTAGTCGCAACTCGCAAGCAGGTGGCAGCGCTAACGGTTGAGGAGACCTGAAAGCAAACAAGGGAACTAGATTCTCTGACCTACTGGAGCCAATTCACGCACACAGTTTCCATGACGCGATTATCAGTCTGTTTCCAGCTCCTCATATTCGCCTTTTACCAATCTGCAATCCCAGGCCACACTGACCTTTGCATGATTCCCTGCAAACTAGCGATGAGAAATTAAAGAAGCCACATTTCTTATGATATGAATCCTGCAATATAATGTTTTTTTTTCACTCGTTATTCTGCCTGTTGTGGGCGGAGGTGGTGTGGTGGCACTCACCTCGCAAATGTAACTTGTTGGGTTCTTGATTCCATCTTCGAGATGGGGTTGCTTGCTTGCACTTCGCCGGGCTAATCTTGACTTGTTTCAAGCAGTGCACACGCTGACAAAATGGAAATTAATTTCCTGAACCCTAGTTCTGCAGCATGGCAATTTCATCAGTCTCAACAGGAAGTCGTCATAAATTAAAAAAAAACAATAGAAGAGGTTACCCAATCAATCTGGCAATGTGCTATTGGCATGCTTCGGCTTTTGAAGCGCCGACGAGCTCGATGTCGTCTTGGCCCCGCGCGCCTCCCACGCGCCCACGCTAAAAACGAATTTGGTGGGGATCTCGTTTTCCGACATACCTCACCTTTATGAACTGGGAGAGCAACGCCTGCGCGTTGGCGTTAGGGAATCAAGGGGAGAATGAACCTCACCCACACGCTGCCAGCGCGCGCGCGCGCCGCTCGTCCGAAGGCCGGAAGCGAAGCGTCGGACGCGACGGCCGACGTGACCGAATCGAGGAGGGTCGCTTCGCCTGACGCTCAACAGACAACAGCCACCAGCTCACCACCCAGGCACCCATCACCGTCGGCCTATCACGTTTGCGGCTGGGCGGGCGGGTTCTCAGCATATGGCGCCGTCACCGTTGTATCGAGGATCGGAATATATTTCTCCACGGCGAATGCGACGGCTTCACAGCGTCGGCGCCGGCGCCGGCGCGGGCCCATTTTCTATCGACGTGGAGCAGAAGAACGCGTAGGGGCCAGGGCTGGCTCCTTATTATTATATTTATTTATTTTGATTTGATGTGAAATTAATAATTTGAAAACCCATTTCAGAAAAAGAGAGGAGAACCACAAATCGTTCACACCACTGAAAAAAAACGAGAAGATAATGGAGCACAGCTAGACACGTTGAGAATCTATTTGCCAAACAGTTTTTATTACATGAAGTGATTCACAAGTTGGGTTTCTCCTTATTCATTTCAGACAAAAAATCGATTCTACTGACAACTTATAATCATGTCACACCAAGAACAGCGGACAGCCAGTATATATAAGGCCAATGGCTATCTAGAGTGAATCATCACCCTAGGTGGAGTTTCATGAATTGTGGGCAACGAGATCGCACATCGCAGCCTCCTCGCAGGTCAGAATGCCCAAGCGGCAAGCGGAGGTCGACCCAGCACGCCAACGAGCCAACGTCCCTTCTGAACAGGTACTCGACGACGTCTTTGGGGAGACAGGCTTCCTTCTTCAGTACAGGAAGATAAATACAGTGCAGTGCTTCTCTGTACGCCAGGAGAACAGCAGCAGGAACAACTCGAAACGGGAAGGGTCTCCGTCGTCTTCGAGCTAGGCATGATGACGGGGCCGCGCCTGGGGAAGTTGAAACCAAAAATATCACGCATTCGGCCTGCAGATGGCCGGCGATCTCGCGGGGAGTCGCCGGCAGGTGGAGCAACACGGTGAAGATCTCCAGTGGGTGGATGGGCTCGCCGACGGTGACCCTGACCAAGCACTTCCGTACCCAATCCACTCCTCGCCCTCTTCGCTTTCGCTGTCGCTTTCTTCTACGCAATTGCATGGCATAACCAAAACCAACATGATCATGCCGCGATATGCCTACAGCCTACTCCCCTGTTTTAGCGACAAGGCGCACATCACCGTTTAGCAATAAGATACACTGTGAATCCGTTTAACTTGAACACGGGAACGGATTCCTTTTTTGAAACTGGGAACCGGATTCCTAGTTTCTCTTCGTACGAAAACACACATCGGCCAGCGCTAGATGCCTCCTTCTGTACAAATTACAAAACATTAGACAAGTTCTCTTTCTTTATTATTATGCAACCTGACCCTCAATAGTCCTCAACCGCGGTAAATCATCCGTGCAGGACCTCTCTAATCATAGGCTAATACAAGTCTGACATACATGTACAACCGTGAAGCTTTACACCAGAGTAGGGTTCAATAATACAGAGCAAATCCGGCCATCTCGGTGCACGCAGCGGGTAGTAGAGAAAGAACATACAGGAATGTGGCAGGGCACCTGAATAAGGCCACTAGCCGACCTACAGATCGCATAAGAACTTGCTTGAATCTGTTAATTGTTGGAGACAGACAACGGTCAGCATGGGTGGGTTGCAATATAAGGAATGGACGTCAAATATAACAATGTTAGCAGAATCAAGTTTACTTAATCTTACCTTCCATCCATATCTAATTATATGCTCATTGGTCCATCAATTCCATCCAGCCAGTCCAAGAGGGAGCTTTAGAGAAAGTCTGTTTCCTCTTGATTCCTTCTATAGAAGAAAAGTTGCCACTGGCCTAATACCACAAATCAAAGTATTCAGTTAAGATGTCAGTTACTGAAATGTTTTAAACGACCGTATATGGTAAAGTTTGTAACTGAAAAAATGAAAGGTAATAATCAAATAAAGACGAAAAATAATTTAGAAAAGATTACAACAAACACTAACAAACTTTGATGCAGGTCAGTAGCCTCACAAACATGGCTAAAGTTCAACCAGATTACACAAATGTCGAGCACACAAACCTTGAGACACAGCCCGCGATCTGTATCGCAAACAGGATAGTCATGAGGGCAGCAGGATTTTTTATCCTTGCAGCAAACTGCATTGTCCAGTTCGCAACAGCTCCAGGAAAGGCAAAAGCCCAAGACACGCCACGAGCAACAACAGGTAGATCCTTCAGGGCAGTATGTAAGCAGACTGCATTTGGTTGGACCTGGGCCTGGTGAAGGAGGAGGAGGATTGGGGCTTGATTTGGTAGGAAATGATGCCATCATGTTTATACCACAGACACCCTTGGAATCACCAGTGTTTCGATGCATATGCATATAGCCCTTCATTCCCCAACTTTCACCCCAAGAGTTTTTCACAATCCAGTAATCCTTGCCACCTTCAGAACCATAACCCACAATCAACACAGCATGATCAAGAGATGTTGGACATGGACCGTCAAAGATACCCTGCATAAGAAAATATTAGAAGGGGAGTAAAATAAACGGTTATTGTTGTGTAACACGTGATAGTGACAGGAGACACTAATTATGTATCTGTACCTGGGAGTATAGCTGAAATGCTCTAGCGCTGCCACATATTCCTACACTAACTGGTTGCTGGGCAACAGCCTGGAGTAACAAATCTTCTTTGTTGGAAGGTACATCAGAGTAACCATCAATTGTCACAACTCGCTTTTTCAGCTGTAATATAAGCAAACACATCACATAAACATGGCATGGTAAAGGCACTAAACAGTGTTTCTTTTTTAGAGAAAAGGTTTCCCCCGCTTTATTGACATAAAGCGAGGCACTAAACAGTTTGTGAAGGTAATTTTCTACAACCACGTTACCTTGTTCTTGTTACATGTCCCATCTGCTTCACGATAGGGGTAGTCCTCCTCTGTGTCAATTCCACCATTTTTAACCACAAACTTATAAGCATAATCCATGAGGCCACCACCACAGCCACTATTATAAGATCTGTCACAGTCAATTAGTTCCTGTTCAGAAAGGCTGACCAGAGAGCCTGTCTTGATTTTGTTTATTCCTTCCATAGCACCTGTAGCGGAAAAACTCCAACAAGCTCCTGAACAGCAATAAAGAAATTAAGACACATTAACTTGTGGCACATACAATGATTGCAAATAGGTACCAAATTAACACCAACATTTTAAGGAGAAGTATCATCAAAAGGGGCTGCAACAGAAGAGGAAAATAAAACTAGATACAAGACAAGGACTCAAGGCATGAAAGCAGACTATGCCAAAGCAGATCAGACTTGTTCCAAGCATCATTCCTACTAGGTGATCCTACTAGTACTTCCACTACATTGTAAAACACGGCCCTTGCGTGTATGTATTACACAAGATGTATAAATGCTCCCCCCACCCCTTTTACTGTAGCCACCCTAACAGACACTCGATTGCTGGAAGCATAAGCACTGATATTTCCAACAGTCTTATGAACTTCATAATGGCCAGATGCATTGCATGTACGTCTATACCAACAGTAATAAGAAGCTAAAAGTCTATCCAAATACTCCATATGCAACTCTTCAGTGCAACACATTGTAAACAGAAACAAAACATGTAGCTGACATTTTTTTTTCTCGAACACGCAGGAGAGCTGCGTATCATTATATTAATAGAAGGAAATAAATAGTCTTACAAGGACAAAGAACCCCAAACACACACACACACTTATTGAACGCAATGAAGAATCTCACATGGATTGTGAAACTTAATTTTGAAGGATTCCATATGTGACTTTTGATCTCTGACTTATCTAGCTGTCACCAGATCATCCAAATGACTCAGTTTAACTCTAAGTACAGGTGGTAGTCATCTGCTAACTTTGTTGTAGCAAAACTCGTGTCATCTGGATTGGATCTAGTGCCTGGAAAGAGCTAAAAAGCTTCAAATGACTGAGACCATACAGTTTGAAATGATCATGTAAACAAAACATTTAAGGTTGACTTGTGACACATCCACTGAGGCACTAAGCATTGGAAAAATTATAATTGAACAGGATGAGAAACATCAGAGACATGCCACCATAGAAAAGCAAGCAAGCTATTCTTGTCGATTGATCAACCCCCCATGTTTCGGTGCACCTGATGAATTCGATAAGTCTCAAATAGGCTTGGATTCCTCAGCCTCGGCTCCCTTCCACTGTTAAGCTTAATTCTACAAATCGAATCTACTACTTAGGAACGGTTAAAAATGGATATTAATTAATACTGCGTACTTCGTTTAGATGTGCTAACCATAGAGTTTCCAAGTGATCTGAACACTGGACTCTGATGTGGGAAACAGGTGGGTTTTGCAAATTTCAACCCAAGCATAAAGCAGAATCGAGTAACGGAAGCTCACCGCAGCTGCCTTGGTCCTTGACCTTGGTCACGGCCCCGCTCTCCCTCCAGTCCAGCGCATCAGGCACCGCGCCCAGACCGCCGTGGAGGCCCCGGTACACGGGCGCGGCGGGGCTCCGGAGCGCCGCCGCCCCCGCCGCGATGCGACCGAGGCGCGCGGCGCGGAACTCCTCGTGCGTCAGGTCCGCGAAGGCGTTGAGCGCGAGCGTGTAGGACGGGGGCGCGCCGCCAGCGGCGTTGGCGCGAGCGTTATGCGCCGCGACGAAGGCCGCGTTGTCCGCGAACACGGCCAGCCGCGCCGCGCGCTCCTCGGGCGTGGCGTAGGCCTTCCCGTGCTCCGCGCACCACGCGTCGAACAGCGCCTCGTACGCCGGCGGGTCCCCGCCGGCGCCAGCGGTGGCTGCCGCCGCGGCCGAGGCGGCGAGCAGCAGCGGGAGGAGGAGGAGGAGGTGGAGGACGGAGGGCATTTTGGCGATTCCACCCACCACGGCACTCCTTGCGCCTGCTCGGGGCGGAGTTTTCAGTAGGGTTTGGATTGTACGTGTACGGATCGGAGCCGTACGCCGGAGAGTGGAGAAGTGTGGAGAAGATATGGCGACGACTAGACGAGCGCGCTGGGAGAGCAAGAAGGCAGGCGGCGGATTGGGTAGTTGGAGGTAGCGATGAACAAGCCACAAAGATAGCGACGGCCGACTCGGGGGCAGCGAGCAGATTGGTCCAGGTGTGGGAAACAGGTGGGAAGAACAGGGCGGGTAGGTTGGCTGGATGGTTGGGGAACCGCCTCTGCGGCTCTGCCTGTTTGGGCTCTGGGGCCGGTATCAGGCCACGCAGTGTCCGCGCGACGCAGTTTCATCGGTGAATTTTTTTTTTTTTGGATAGACTCGCGCGAGTGTTCATTCATTTTTTTTTTGAGGGAAGTGGATTCATTCATTCATATTCTGAGGAAATAAGATTCCCGATCTCATGCGAGCAATGCTGCCGTGAGAGGGCTGAATAACCAGACAGAAAGATGGCGGACCCAGAATTTTAAAGTTGGGTACACCCAAACCCTAAGCTAAAGAAAATATATTATAAATTAAGCAAAGATCAAAAGAGAACTTGAGTTATTGCATCTGAATTTGGTTAGCAGAAATACCGAATCAAGATCTCTCTGCGCTTTTAGACGGCTCCAGTGGTGTGGTCTATGGTGGCGACCAGCGTGCCCTCCTAGCCGCTGGTATCTAGTGGCGTGTGAGGCGACCCGCGGTTGAACTATGTCTGCCTGCTTGCCGAGTGCTCGAGCCACAATAGTGGTAGATCAGCTGTAAGATTGTGCGTTTTAGGGTGACACCGCACTCGGGTTATTTTAAGATTGCATGGCGGCGTGGCCAACGTCTTCACTAGGCAGGCGCTAGGATTTCGTCTCGTGGGAGCTCGCGGCTCTTGCGCTTTGCCTCACGAGTTTCTTGACCAAGGGAGGAGAATGGACTAGAATCAACCTTGATGGCTGAGTGAGCAGATAGATAATGGGCCGCAACATGGTTCCGTGAGTTGTTTTTGGATGAATAAGATAAAGAGAACTACAATACTAAAGCTTAACTATATCGTGTATATATATATACCTATATCTACTAATTTTTGTGGCAAAAATATCAGGTATGCCCGGGAATACCAGGTCCGCCCGTGACGCGTTCTTTCTGAACCTGGCATAGAGAATGATTTTAGAAAAAAAAACATAGAGAATGATTTTAGGAAAAAATATGAAATTGGTTTCATATTTTGTTTGAGTTAAAACAAATTTTCTATGTAATATGAAATAAGATTTTAGTATTTTAAAATACATATCTATTCCATAAAATATTTAGATACTTTTTGGAAAAAATATTTCTACAATTTTTCTATAAAGTCCAATGAACCACTTTGAACTATTGCGAAAGTTAGATTTATCTTCCTTGTTGTTGAAATGACACAATTTAGGATATCTTACGCGGTGTCACATTAGCGAAGTTTTAAAGCCGCTTAGGAACGGTTTCCAAAAACTATAGAGTCTAGAAATCCATTTTTTTATTTTTTTATTTTTTTTAAGAAACCGGATTTATATTTCATTCATAAAGTTTGGTGATTACAACACATTTGTTACAAGGACACCCTGGAAAGAAAAGAAAAATACAATCTAGTCCTTGTAACCTCCTCCCGGTCTTCCTCGCCGCCGCCGGCTGGAGCGTAGAGCTTGAAGCCGACCTCCTCCCTAGCGAAGAAACACAGTTTTTTGTTGCCGTTTTGAGCAGCATATCGTATCTGACATGCACTATGAACGCTGAACGACCCGGCCGAAGAATCGCATCGCCAAGCAACGAGGAATCTAACGCCTCAAAGAACGACCGAAACCCCAACTCGTCGGACGACAAGTCACCCTGAAGGGGAACTGAACCACCAAAACAGGTGGGAACTGAAGACCAACCCGATTTCACTTCAAGTTGGTAAACATACCTTTCGAGGCCATCGCCGAAGAAGCGAGCATCAACGACGAAGACAACGAAGGGACAAAAGAACCCAACGAGATCTGGAGCAAGCACCAAAGCTCCAGATCCAGGGTGCTCGTACCTCAACAGCTCATCACTGGCACCAGAAGACTCACCAGCGCAGTGGAGGAGGAGCTGGAGACCCTTATTCGACAGTCGCAGCGCCGCCTCCACCAAACGAACGCTGCCTAGATCCGAACGACCTATACTAGATAGGTATATGTATAACGGCCACCACAATCCCCATTCATCATCCTTTCCAGCGCCAAACCAGCCACTGGAGAGGAAGAGGAACGAAGGAAATCGATGCCGGACGTAGATCGCCCCTTCGTCGCCTCTGCTCAGCTGTAGCTCTAGAAAAAGCGAGAAGAACAACTCTACAATCTCCTGCTCAACTACCCGGTTCCCCACACCTCCAAGGCCGAGAAGGCCACCGGAGGCGCAGGGAACCGGGAAGGATGAGCCGGATGGAAGGAACTCCTTTTTCGTCGCTACAGTAGCGAGCGAAGGAGGAAGAAGACTCTAGAGAGGACTGGCGGCATTTTTTATTAAAAAAATGAAATCGGACTCATCACGCAATAAAGATGAGGACGTTTTTAACGGAAAAACAAAACTGTCCGCGCAGCCCACCATGGTAGATTTAGGCCCACGAACAACCTACGGTGCGCATCGAAGAAATTTTGGCCCACTGAAATTTTGGCCAGCCGCGTCAACCGCGTTCCACGATAATTCGCCCCTCGTTAGGGTTTAGGGCCGACCGCCGCCGCCCTAGGCAAGCTGCCCTCCCGTCGGAGATGACGCCGTCCGACTATTCGGCCGACAGGCTGGTAGCCTTTCTCCGCCGGAAGCTCGCCGGCGAGCCGCTCCTCGCCGACGCCGCCACGCATTTCCACGATGTCGACATCTACGCTGTCGACCCAGCTATCCTCACGTCGGTCCACGAGCCGGCCCCGGCTAAGAAAGGAGATGGCGATTCCTGGTTCTTCTTCACCCACGTGAAGCCTAAGAGCAGCTGTGACACCCGCAAGTCTCGCCAGGTCGCCGGCGGAGTGGGCACCTGGCACTCCGAGCGCGCTCCCCGTGCCGTGTTCGACGACGAGGGTAACTGCATCGGCCACTTTCAGTATTTCTCGTACAAGATTAAGACCGGCAAGAACTCCGGTGAAAGGACCCAATGGTATATGGTGGAGTTCAGCGCCGACGATAAAGAAGGTAACCACGACCGCATCCATGGCGGCGAGCCAGTGCTAGTTCTTTGCAAGATCTATAAGGCCCACTCTAGTTCTAGATCATCATCAGCGCGCAAGAGAAAGCCCACTGACGAGCTCCTTAACCAGGTCTCATCTCCCGTGAAGGCAAAGCGCCGGCTTTTCGACTCTACTGCATCAATTTCTTCAGCGGCCGCGTCACAGGAACCGGTCAGCTCCAAAGCGTGGTATGAACTTGCAGCTCGATTGAAGTCTCTCCACAGCGGGATCGAATCCAGGCCCTCGCAGGACCAGGCAGAATCAGAGGCCTCGCAGGAACAGGTCAGATCTTATCATCTTTCTTCTCGATTGGAGTCCCTCTGCAGTGGGTTGGTACCCAAGCCGTTGCAGGACGAGGAAGCAAAGCCTGAAGAACCAGGGGTGTCGCAGGAAAAGCTGAGCTCTAGAGCCTCGTACAACTTGCAGCTGCAGGGCAATTCAGTTTTTAGGTCCGAACTAGATCCGTCGCAGGACAAGGTCAGTGAGTCTATTATTCAGAGATTCTGGACAGAGGCGACTGAAAAACAAGAGGCATCGCAGGAAAAGCTGCTGCAGGACAAGAGCAATGCTACATTGGATTCTGCTTTCAAGTCCGAACTAGAGCCATCGCAGGACAAGGTCAGCGAGTCTATTATTCAGAGATTCTGGACATCGGAGACAGAAGCGTCACAGGTAGACAAATCAACGATGAACTGTAGCTTAATGGCTGGTGGTGCCCTTCCAATGCGTACACACTGTGCACCGGAGGTGGCCGTGTCCTCTGCTTCTTGGATAGGCAATGACATCACGGTGTCCTGTTCCAGTGAACTCGGGTGTGTTGTTGGAGCACCTACTTACAATGAGTTGGGCGGCATTGCTGGTGGCGGATTCACAGGCAATCTGGACGTGCGCAGCATGCCCTTCGGTCCTGTTCCACCGGCTGCTGTGGCTTCTTGGCTTTTCAGCGGCCCTGACATTTGGGGTTGCTGATTGTTGGACAGCCCCCTGACTTCTGGCTATTGATTTCTTCACTCACCGGCAAATTGTTACTGGAAAGTTTTTGGGAAAGCTTGTTCTCTTGTTGTTCGATGACTGATGACAGTTTGACAAGGCCTCGCCTTTTGACTTCAGATGTTCTTCAAAGCCTATTGTTTTAGTTGGTATAGAAGAATATACGTGTTCAGTTACTGCTATTAAAACCATGATGTTTTGACTTCAGATGTTCTTCGGCTTATTGTTCAGTTGGTAGAAGATAGAAGAAATATATATGTTCGGCCTATTGTTTCAGTTGGCAGAGGAAATATACATGTTCAGTTGCTGCTGTTAAGACCTTGATGCTTTGACTTCTTCAACCTATTGTTTCAGTTGGTAGAAGAAATATAAGTGCTGTTAAGAATTTGATGTACTATGTTAATGCCTTCATGTTAAATCGATTGACCTTAATTATTTTATTGTATTATAACAGCTGAGAGCTCACATGTTTGTCTAATCTGAATTTTTGGGTGTTTGTTCAGTAGATCTATGTATATTCATTGTTGTGGCATGCATTTTGTTCGCTGGATCCTGTAATGTGTGGCACAGCTCGGTTGGGATTTCAGGCCATTTCTGCTATGTCCGTCAGCCTGCCGGAACAGGTAGGCCTTGGATTTCAAGCCATTTCTGCTTATGTCGATCAGCCTGCCGGAACAGGGTAGGCCTGAGTGACGCTGCTAATGTGGTGGTGGTGCAACGGTCTGCAATGTATGTCAGGAATTTTGCATGTGTGGGCCTTTTTAGTTGGCCAAAGAGGCCAAAAAAATTTACGCAGTACCCGTTACATCGAATCTTTAGACGCATGCATGGAGTATTAAATATAGGTAAAAAAAAAACTAATTGCACAGTTTGTCTGTAAATGTCGAAACGAATCTTTTGAGCCTAGTAAGTCCATAATTAGATAATTTTTGTCAAATAACAACGAAAAGTGCTACAGGAATTTACCCAAAATTTTTCACCATCTAAACAGGCCCTGTATTGCCTTTGTTTTGTTTTGTTTTGTTTTGACCACGTTTCCATCAAAGGATTCCGGTTCTGGAGTATAAAATGAAAGGATTCTGTTTCTGGACTCTGATTATGGTACAATAGTCATTTTAAGTTGTCCAACTGCTGGAAAATAGTAAAAAGTTGAGTGAGTAGGGCAAGTATACAAAGATAAAACATTTTATTTTGATAGGAAGCAGACAACAAAGGCGTGCTCAATCAGGCCCTTCGTGTTTTTCCTTGTCCTGACTCCTGACAATGAAAGGTTTATCAACGTTTGCAGCACGAATATACATTTCGAGGTAAATATTAGTACAAGGACAGTACTACAGCTCATATTGCATCGCAAGTTCGCAACGGGGAAGTTTAGTTACAGCCGCGATGGTCATTCTCTACCCATCGCCAAAATCACAGATTCAGCTTGATTCCCGTGTACAACATACAAGTTCTGCACGTGTGCTCTCCACGACTGTAACAGTACGGTTAAGGACTTCAAACATCTGTGCCCGCCCTGAAGTGGTACACCTTATTGACACAATCATCAAGGCCCAGTTCCATAGACAACCAATATCGTGCAGATTTCGAAAGAACAGGTGATCTATAGCTCGTCCTGAACACGAAACAAACAATTTATAACGTCAGGTACCTTTTCTTGTGTAACTTTGGGCGTTCCAGGATAAGGAATGAAGATACTTTGTAACTTACATGGTAGTCGTAGTGTCTATGACGCTGCAAATGCAGAGGAAAGAAACAATATGTTAGCATAAAGTACTGCCATATTACTGAGACTGACTATGCAGCTAAGAGATATGAATACTTGGCACATATTTTTGCTAAATTTGTTCAATGGGGTGAATACGTTGAAATTATTCATAGGTGTGTGGGCCACCAGTGGCGGAGCGTGAGTCAATATTAGGGGGGGGGGGTAGTTATTCTTGTGATTCACTGGCGGAGTAGTATTGTTAGTAGCTACCTTACATTCTACATCTAAGTCATAGATTTGCACAGAACAAGGGGGGGCCAAGGCCCAGGTTGGCCGACACTGAGCTCCGCCAGACAATATTATTCATGCAATGGTTTATATCACTGATCTACAGGGAAGCAAGGACCTACAACCTGAAACTTTTGGCAGATAATAATCCTTAAGAAGGCTACTGATAAGTTAAGAGGACAGAATATTGAACTACTCACTCCATTCAAAATTATAAGATGTTTTGGCTTTTCTAGATTCATGGCTTTAACTATACTTATATCTAGACATAATGTATATCTAAGCGCATAGCAAAAGTTATGTATCTAGACAAGCGAAAACATGTTATAATTTGGAATAGAGGGAACACAAATCAAGAAAAGAAGGTCTTCTATAACAAGGACAAGACAAACATAACTGCAACAGGGAAAAAGGGATCCAGTATGGCGAATGGAAGAAATGTACCTTATATCTATCCCTGTAACGGTCCCTGCCACGGTCCCTATCCCTCTCCCGCCTTCGTCTTTCCCCTTCCTCCCGTGCTCGCCGTGCTTCCTGCAGAAAAGCAACGCCTGTTAATTCTTCCAAGGCTCATCTTCAGAATTTCAGAATTGTTAACAGGCAACAGCGACCAGAGCAGAAAGAGGATAAGATTCCATGTTAATTAACCTCTTCTTCTCTAGCCTTCCTCTTCTTTTCAGCTCCTTCAAAGGCCTCTTTTTCAGCCTGCAGCATAGAAATAAAATGAAAAAGGGTTCCCAGGGAGAGACAACATGGATCACAACATGCCGTGTGTCTACCTCCTTATTTGCAGCAAAAGTTTCATCTACAACATGTCTTGCATAGTCTGGATCATCGCAAATCAAAATGTTGTCAAAAACGGAACCAGCTTTGACCTGTATACCATGGTAGTAGTTAGTTCAGATAGGATTTAAATCATTTGATACAACCAAAATTGTGATGGGGCACGTCTTTGTCCAGTTACGATGTTTCATACCTGCCAGACTTCAATCCCCACATACTGCAAAGGTTTCAGAACATATAGGTCTGGGTCATCCTCAAACTCTGCAAAATATAGTTTAATTAATGTTGGGTCAAGCGTGCAAGATTCAGTTCAAAGACACATGCAGTAAAATTACTGTCAAGAGAAATACATAAAACTGTCATGCGACCAGTCAGTAGACATAATCTACATTTGTAAAGGGCAGAAGATCAGACATATGTCTCTCACCTGGATTGTCAATCCATGGGGTCTTCCATTTTCCTTTGTAGTTAGGATTCTTAATTTTCTGAGAGCAGAAATTTCATGAGTACATAACTATTCAAAGAAACAAAAGGTCATGAGGAGATTACTAGTCAAGTAAATAAACCTTCCGCTTCCATGGTCCCTTGTATTCTGGATTAGGTATCATTCTGGGCTTCCATGTACCGTCTTCGTCATCATCCCATGACTCAGGCTGATTTAGCATAAAACAAAAATACTGTCATCTTGTGTTCGTTGAGTGATGAATGTCTAGAAATTACTGACACATGCTAGTGAATCAGGAAAAGTGACTGGGATGCTCAAAAAGAAGAAAGGAAAAGTAACAGGCATGAATGAGTAAAATTGAATGTTTCTCTACCCTCGTTTCATAATATAAACAATAAAGGTCTATCATTTGCATACTGAGATCTGAATAAGTGCTCTGAAGCATGATAGTGTTAATTAAATTGTTAAAACCGAACTGGTGTATATTAAAAAAAAAACTCAGAATCATGCATACCTTTTTGTCCTTTGGATCAGGTATCTGTTTAGGAATTGAATCATATCCCTGTTCAGTGCATGTAACAGGTTATATAGAATTATTGATCAAGATAAGTTTAAGACAGGAAATATGACAAGGCATACCTCTGGCTTAACTTGATCAGGATCTTCAATATATTCCCTGTCATCCCAGTCTTTTGGCTGAAAGAAACAGATGCATAAGGAAAGGCATGGTTGAAATTAATGTATAACAATGTTTTCATCACACCAGAAAATTCTCAAACCTTTTTTGCATTAACATCTTTGATCTTACGAGGAGGAAGGATATCCCAGTCCGTGTACATGCTTCCAAATTCTCTCTCCCGGTTATCGATAAGGATGCTATAAGTGGCATCAGGTCTTAGAATAAATGTGTAAAAATGTGTCAACTTGTCTGCTTCGCATTTTAGATCTTTCTTGATAGGGTAGTTTTGCCCTTGGTATGAAAGTATGAGATGGAGCTTCTTTTTCTGATCCCCACATATATCAGGCCCAAACATGAAGCTGCATAAGCAAATATAAAGACATTTAGTAGGTAATAGTCAGTAGAAGCTAAGACAGACTGAATAATTACTAACAGTTCAACAGGAAGGCAACCAGGACACTATACATTAGTAACTAGATTGACTCTGTTTTAGATGATCTTTCAACTAATTTTCAGCTGGTACGTACCACTAAAGATATTTCATGATACCCATTGACTTTTTGAAGAAAAAGACAGTTAATGAATTTTTTTTATAAGTTTGAAGCATGCTAACACAGCGTGTTAATACTTTTTTTGGGTAAAGTTATCGACTTTCCTTAGCAGCTGCAATCAACTTCAACAGATGATCAATACACCAAATTACCACTGATGATTCTCTAGGAATATGCGCAAGATCCGAAGGTAGGATTACTACCAGGTTTTATGAAAAAACTGTTCCACATCAAGGTGAAGACTGAAAAGCTGCAGTTGTAGAGTTCATGGATACACAAGGACACATTTCATATCTATAATTTTGAACATTATATGAAGGAACCTCGTAAACAAACTTTTTTAGGCAAAACACAGAGAGCAAATTGACCTGTAAGGAGTGTCGCCGCCAAATTTCTTCTGGTTGAGATAACCAGACATAAGTTTGATGTAAGCACCACCACATTCAATGTCTTGCTCAATCTTTAGAGAGTACTGGATCACCAATGTCCGGCCCTTGTTACTAAATTCTGGGAATTTTGCTGATATAGCAAAATGTTTGGCATCCCCAGTTGTTTGTATACCTGAAAAGATGGTTGCACAATGCAAATAATCATATGACGCATGAAACAAACCATGGAAAAGTAAGGGTATAGCTTTTTTGGTTTTAAAAGTTGAAGATGGTGATAAAGTATGTACAAATCTTGAAATGTTCCTCTCTTTTTTAACAAGAAAATATTTATGATAAAAACAGGGGCCAGATAAAATGCAGCCTGAGCTCCTCCTCTGAGGCTCTGACTGAAGTTTCTAAAAAAAAAAATCTCAACTTTAGTAGTTGAAATAACATGCATAGACCCAAGGCATGTCTAGCTGGAAACTGGGTATCAAAATATCCACTGTCACTATCAAATACTCGTACAGATTTGTTTTTTTTTGTAAAACACAAGTTTACTACAATAAGTAAAGAGTGGGACCACATTTCCCTTACTGCATCTAAGGTAGGTTCACTCATGAATAGACCCTCACCTTTATCGTCAGGGTCTCCAGAATAGGTTCCCGCTGTGTGTCGGAAGGTTCCGGCTTGTCCTTGGCTCTTCTTCCAATCAGATTTCACCCAACGGCTATCCCACCCATCTGAATGTTACCATGTTGCACAATTTCATTAATCAAAAATTAAAAAAAGAGATCCACCTAGAAAAACAAGAAAGTTGAGCAGACATCAACTACTGATAAGTTCATGGACTGCACATGGCATCACATCGATAGGACGACGGACTGTAAGTCAACTGTAAGTTCTTCGAGTCCTGGAGGCAGGACCGCTAGAGCATATCAGAAGGCACAACTAGCAGTAACAATATCTCTAGACTAATTCACTTATCTAGAAAGCTAAACCATATGAATATTGAACAACTCTCTAAACCAACAAACCGAAATTCTGAATCCGTCGGCGTTAGCAGTCAGTCAGTAACTCGCCACAGTGACACCAAGCTAAACTAAACCAGCGAATAGCACAAAGGAACGCCAAATTAATCCAACACAGTCTCATAATCACCCAATCGCTCCTCGAAGACAACCGCTGACCACCGAACTAAACGCGCCGACTAGCTAAATCGGAAACGAAATCAACCCAGCACAGCCACGCACAGTACCATCGAACCGCTCCTCGAAGAAGATTTCGCCGGAGGCGAGGAGGAGCAGCGACGAGAGGACCAGCGCGCGGTGGAGGAAGGCTCGCCCGTCGCGGAGGCGCCCCATCGCCTCCGGCCTCAGTACCCGCCGCTCGCCTCGCTCACCTGAGCCGAGCCCCGTACGGCGACGAGCTTTCCTACCACTCTCCTCGGTGGGCGACTGGGAACCGCCAAGGGAATATTTGTAAAGAGAGCAGATCCGAGAAGGGGCTCAGGTCCGGTGGCTATTCACGACAATGCCACTCCATGCCGCGCCGTTTTTCCAACGGGGAGGGCATTCCTGTGGTTGTTGCGAACGCACGGGTCAGCTTGGGAGAGAGTGGGGAGGTCACTCGCTGGTGAAGACCGGTCGGGTCTTCCGTGGCGGACCGGCTAGATGGACACCGACGCGGTGGGCGACGACGTTGACTTGTCAAAGTCCATGGCGGACCTGGACTCCCACGGGCCACGCCGGCACGGCCCGAGCAGCGGGTAGGGCCCGTTGCCACGACGTTGACTTCTTGCTGTCTGCTAAGCTCCACTCAAAAAAAAAAAAACTGTCTGCTAAGAGCCTGTTTAGATGCAAAATTTTTGGCAAAATGGACACTGTAGTATTTTCGTTGTTATTTGGCAATTAGTGTCCAATCATAGCCTAATTAGGCTTAAAAGATTCGTCTCGTGGATTTCGTCTAAACTGTGTAATTAGTTTTATTTTTTATTTATATTTAATGCTTCATGCATACGTCTAAAGATTCGATGTGACGGGGAATGTGAAAAATTTTGCAAAATTCTTGGGGAACTAAACTGGGCCTAAGCGTCACAGATCCCCGCCGCAGCGAATCGCCGCTCGTCGGAGCTGCGGCGACAGCCACTAGGAGTACGCCACGTCACTGGGACGACGTGTACCAGCGAATCCACGGTGGAAGAAGAACCTTTTTTGGTCGTCTTTGCCTCCGGTGTGGCGGCGGTGTCTGTCTATCACTGTCAGATTTTCACATCCAAGTATGAAGTATCCAACGGGTAAAGACCATTTTACCACGAAATGATAGTCTGTATGGTAAACGCGTGAACTTGAAAGTATAGAGCTGCTATAGGAGTGAAGAACCCACGAAAAAGGGTATGATCATGGGGCAAAATTAGCCGATAACGCCATAACGTCTACAAGGTTAACTTTATTATATGACATGATTTTTTAAAAAAAAATTATAACAACGTTTCACTAAAGGATTTACACATGTTATCGGAGTTGGGACCCCAATAAATATGTCTAAATTTGTCCTTGTGCACGGTAGTGATCGATATCTATCTTAAAGTTTGTTTGGTAGAGATTTACATAAGTCTGGTTTTGCTAGTGAAGCTTAAGTTGGTGAAACAAAGAGGTGTTTAGCACAGCTGAAAACAGCTGTTGCAACTGCGATTGTTGATGTTAGAGGCTGTTTGATTGGAGGCCACCTAGGTAGCTCCTAGCCTAGTCAACAATCTTAGAGGCCTCCAAAATTGGACGTCTGAAATTCATGTTTGGGCCCAAACCAAACATGTTTTTATTCTTTCAATCAAACATTCTGCTAGGAATGGCAGCAACAGCCATTACCTTTTAGCTAGGCAAAAAAAAGTAGCTTCATTGGAGAGAGGGGAAATAGACTCATAAATATCGACGCTACAATAATGACGTGAACAAAGGACTAACCGAGTTCATGTGAAGCTCTGCCAAATAGAACCTTAGTATTGAGCTTAACAAAAACTACATGTTAATATGGTTTTCTAAAAAAATAATCAAAGTTTAAAAGTTCTACTTAGATAAATCTATAATGATTTCTAATTTCGAGCAGATGGAGTATATTAGTGGAAGATAGCATAGCATTAGAAGCGTAAGTTAGTGAAAAAGGATCGGTGGCTTTCTCTAAGGATCGGTGGCTTTCTCTAAGGGTGTCATTTGTTTTTGTTTGTGTTGGGTGTTGCCATTTTGCAGTTTCATGTCTTGCACGTCTCCTAGCGGCTACCGCTCTCTTGCAGATGGGTCCTGACCCTGAGTGAGCTCAGCGGCCGTAGCGCGGGGACACGGTCGTGTATGCGCCAGCCACTGCTCATCCCCCGCGACTCGCTGCTCTGTGTCGGTGATCTGCAGGAACACGCACACGGGCACCATCCCGCTGTCGGGCTACTCGTGCGTCGAGCGTATGCGCGACGCTCGGAGTGTGTTCGATGAAATGCGCGCTCGGAACACCGTAGCGTGGAATGCCCATGGTTACTGGCTATGTCCAGAACGAAGGCATTACCCTTGCACGCGTACTGTTTGATGCAATGCCGAGCAGGGATGCCTCATCGTGGAACACAGTGCTTACAGTTACTGGGTACTGCCATAGCCCATAGCCGACTGATGGTGGATGCAGATGAATCTGTTTGAAGTTTGAACAAAAACGCCAGAACGCAACTTGGTTTCTTGGATAGTGATGATTTCTCTGGGTACTACTCTAATAGTCTAATTGGGAAGTATGGCAACGCTTGGGACATGTTTGGATTTTGGCACAGTGCTCCGTGAAGGAATGGCATAAAAGCAATCAAACCTTGTTTCTGTGCTTTCAGCTATACGCCATCTTGGTAACCTTGGCATTATAGAGAGTTAGAGTACCCATGTTCTCGTGCGTAAGTCTGTCTTTGAGAGGGATGTGGTTGTAGGCACTGCCATACTTAGTGTCTACGCTAAGGATGTGAATATACTTGGCAGAGCACTAAAATTCTTTGGTCAACCGTGAATCCTGCACTCTCTCAGGGTACATGCAAGAATTTATTTGAGCAAATAAAATTTGCAAGGTAACATGCACGGGTACATGCAAGAATTCTTTGGTCAACTTGATTAATGATGCAAGAATTTTATTTGAGCAGATTCCTGAGACTAAATTAATGTTGTATCCTTGGATGCGATGATTACTGGGTACATGCAGAATGAAATGGTAGATGAAGCAGAAGAGCTTTTTAACAGGATGCCTTTCAGAAACACAAAATCTTGGCTGGGATGATTGCAAGGTAACATAATGGGAAGAGTGAACAAACTTTTGTTTTGCTCCAAGCACTCTATAGGAACGGGAATACGGGATGTTACCTAGCCTGTCTAGTAGCTTCTTTGCTTGTTAAAATAGTGAAGCTCTTGAGACAGGAAAGCAAGTGCATTCACTTGCCAGGTGTCAGTTTAATAGGTATGTTTGTAATGCACTGGTCACTAGCAGAAACATAGCCACATTGGGTTCACGAGACAGATCTTTGATTAGATGGCAACTAAGGATATAGTATCGTGTATTTCTTTCATACAACATTTATACAAAATAATATTTGGAAGAAGCAAGAGATACACTTGAAAAATATGCCGAGTCAAGATGTTGTCTCTTGGACTACAATAATATCCACATATGCGCATTCTGGTTTGGTAGATTTAAACCAATAGTTTTTCAAGTCTATGAACAGTTATTATGGACTAACTCTGTTGGAGCACTATGCTTGCATGGTGGACCTACTTGAGTGAGCTGGTGATGTGAGGAGATGATCATTTTTATTTACAATATGCTTATTCAGCCAGGTACAATGATCTGGAGTGCTCTTCATGGGGCATGCAAGATTCACAAGAATGTAGAAGAGCAGCTGAGAAATTTTTGTCTATTGAGCCATCAAATGCTATTAACTATGTCATGTTGTCAAATATATACTCCTCCCATCTCCCAAGGGATTTGGGAGTTGAGAAGGTATGAAAACTTATGAAAGAACAAGGTGTCGAAAATAGACTTGTTGTAGTTGGATGCAGATAAAGAACTGAATCCACTCATTCACTGAAGATGAGGAACATGAGTAAATTTAAGATATATATGCTAACCACCAGTAGCTGTACACTTTGTTAAAGGCTAAAGCAATGGGCTTGACACTGAATTTGTTCTCCATGCCATAGATGAAGAACAGAAGAAGAGCTTGCTTCTGTACCATAGCGAGAAGCTTGTTGTTGCTTGCTTATGGTCTCCTTGTTACACCCAATATGTGTTGACTGTCACACTTTCATCAAACACAAAGAGAGAAATTGACATTAGGGACGTGAATCAGTTCCATCATTTTAGGAATGGAAGCTGTTCCTAGTGACTTCACAAGTCTGGAAGCACTGAAACGCCTGCGTGTTTGAGGGAGCCAGGCCAAGTATTCAGACTTTGTTACACTTACACCGATGAGTTTGTGGCCAGGCCAAGTATTCAGACTTTGTTACACCGATGAGTTTGTGGTGTTAGTTTTTCGAAAATGAGTTTGTGGTGTTTCGCTGGTACTTTGCACACTCCACTGACTCCGTAGGTTGCTCAAACCCTGACTCTTAATTTGTTTTCTGGTCATTGCCTTGTTTATTTTATGGTGCTTTTGTAGTCATGTTTGCTAGCCGGCTTGGTGTTGGGTGTGTTTGGGGAGGGGTCCATTTTGGCTTCCTCCTTTGTATTTTTCTTTCCTTTCTTTTTTTCGGAACATCTTTCCTCTCTTTATGAAACGACGCGCAGCTCTCCTGCACCGTTTGAGAAAAAAAGGAATGGAAGTTGTTCATTGGTGATTTTTGGTGATAAATTATCCTAGCACCAGCAGTGGGAGTTTGTTTTTTCCGAGACCGTGCTTAGCACGTGCTAAATTAAGAGGCAATGGGAGGTTGGCACCCAATTTGGCAATGCTGACCTATCAGGTCACCATCTGACATTAACAAAGATACCTGTACATGATCTAAGCTGACACTTCATATTATTTTTCTTCTTTAGAACAATATTGCCTGTGCAACCTACCCATTGTTTACATTAATTTTCATGCTCTAGAAAATTGTTTGTACAGAAAATGATTTCAAGTTTGACACTGTTAGAATGTAATTATAACAACCCATATTGGGTGTATGGCCCATTGGCCTGTGTACATTGTAACCCTAGCCTATTAGGCTATATAATGAAGGCCACCGCCCTGATTAGGGTGTGCGGTGTTATTCTACATGGTATCACGAGTTCTGGGGGCCTGATCCCGGGATTTCCCCTTTCCTTTTCCGCTGCCCGTGTGCCCTTCCTCGAGGGCACGCGCCACCGCACCACAGGGCCGCCGCCGCCTCTGCCCCGCGCGCCCCTCCAGCCGTTGCCGCGCTAGCCCGCTCCAGCCGCTGCCGCCTCCGCGTGTGATTCATCGCGTCGCTCCGGCCGCGCCGCTCGCTGCTGCCTTCAGCCGCGTGACGCACCTGCAGGCCGGCAGCTCTGCCGCCCGACGCGAGTCGCGCCGCACAGGCCACTGCCCACCCGCGCCCCTGCTTCTAGCGAACAGGCCGCGCGCGTCGACTTCGTCATGACGTCCTCGACGACTTCCTCTGCTACCTCCGGTGTTCTCGGTTCCGGAACCTCCGGCGCCATGGGGGACGGCATCGCCCCTGCCTTCTACGCCGCCTATGCCGCCGTCAACGTCAAGCAACACGTCCCGATCGCCCTCAGCCTCGAGCGCCCCAATTACTCCAAGTGGAAGGCGTTCTTCACCACCCTCTGCGCCAAGTATGGGCTGCTCGGCCAAATCAATGGCATGGAGGCTGCGCACCCGGCTGACCCCACGTGGTCTCAGCCCGACGCTTGCATCCGTGGCTGGATGTACGGCTCCTGCGATGACACCGTCCTCAACCTCGCCATGGAGCCTGATCAAGACGCGCGTGCCCTGTACGTCTCCATCGAGGCCCTGTTCCAGGCGAACAAGGAGCCTCGCGCTGTCGTCCTCAGGCAGAAGTTCCACAGCATGCTACAGGGCGATCTCTCGGTCGATGCCTATGCCCAGCAGATGAAGCATACTGCTGACGCCCTGCGGGAGGTTGGTCACACCATCTCCCCCGCGCAGCTTGTGCTCAACCTCCTGCGCGGCATCAACCCTCGCTTCGCCACCAGCAGCATGGTGCCTACCAGGGCGCTCCAGGCGGACGTCAGGCTCCTCAGCCGGCCGGTCCTTGGGTCTACTATAACCCTTGGGCAGTCCAGCAGTGGCCTCCTCAGCAGCAGCAGTGGGGCGTACCATCCGCGCCTCCTCCACCACAGCCGCCCCCTCCGCAGGCGCACACTGCCTTCGCGCCGGCCCAGTACTCCACCGTGCCGCCAGGGTACGGGTACGGCTCCTGGGACGCGACCAGCCTGATCGCCACCCTCAATCAGATGGCGGTTCAGGGGTCTTCCCCTGGGTCATGGACAGTGGAGCGACATCCCACATGTCCTCCAACGACGGTATACTTCTTTCCCGTCTCCCGTCACCACCGTCCTCCATTACGGTTGGTAACGGACAATCTATTCCTGTCTTTAGTCGTGGCACATCTTCCTTACAAATAGCTGATCGTTCCTTTCATCTTGATAATGTTCTTGTCGCTCCGCAACTCACCCGTAACTTGTTATCTGTTCAACAGCTTACTCGCGACAATAACTGTTCAATTGAGTTTGACGCCTCTGGTTTTTCTGTTAAGGATCTCAAGACCAAGACGGTCCTCCTTCGGTGCAATAGCAATGGGGACCTCTACACCATTCCACATCGCATGCCACCTCGCTGTCACGTCGCTGTCGTCTCCCCGGAGCTGTGGCACTCCCGCCTTGGTCATCCTGCACCTGCTGTCGTCGCTACTCTAAATAAGCTATCAGCTATCCAGTGTAATAAAGCAGCTCGCCGCATTTGTCATGCTTGCCAGCTCAGTAAACATGCTAGGCTGCCTTTTGCTAGTTCGGTCTCTAGTACATCAACACCTTTTGAACTTGTTCATTGTGATGTTTGGACCTCTCCAGTTGCGAGTATTTCTGGTTATAAACTTTATCTTGTGTTAGTTGATGATTATACACATTACTGCTGGGCGTTCCCTCTTCATCATAAATCTGAAGTTCATGAACACATTGTTCAATTTGTTGCTTATGCTCACACACAGTTCAGTTTTGCTGTCCGTTGTTTTCAGGAAGATAATGGCACCGAGTTCCTCAACAATGCCACCGCCACCTTCTTGGCTGGCCGCGACATTCTCCTTCGCACCTCGTGCCCCTACACATCCGCTCAGAATGGCAAGGCTGAGCGCATGCTCCGGACTCTAAACAATGGTGTTCGCACACTTCTGATTCATGCCACCATGCCTCATCCTATTGGGTCGAAGCTCTCTCCACCGCCGTGTTCCTCACGAACCGGCGGCCATCCTCGTCCAAAAATAATGGTATACCATATCATCTCCTCCACCACAAGATGTCAGACTACTCCATCCTCAGGGTTTTTGGCTGCCTATGCTACCCCAACCTTAGTGCCATGACTCGCCACAAATTGTCTCCTCGCTCCACGACATGTGTCTTCCTCGGTTACCCTCCATCACAGAAGGGTTACCGGTGTCTTGACCTCTCCACTCGCAAGATCATCATCTCACGACAAGTCATTTTTTATGAGACTCACTTTCCGTTTGCGGCCTCCAAGCCTCGACCGGATTCTCTTGATTTTTTGTTACAGGACTTACTTCCCGCACCTGCCCCGTCTACCTCAGACGTTCGACACTCGTGGACCTCGATGGCGCCTGCCTCGTTTGGCTCAGACGACGCTGGCGATGCTGGCGACCCCGTCGGACTCGACCTTGCCATCCTGTGGCATGGTGCTGCTCACCGGCTGCCCTCGGCTCCTCGGCAGGCCGTGGCTCCAGCACCTCCTCCGCCAGCAGGTGTTGTCGCCCCTGCCCCTGCCCCTGCCCAGCAGCGGTTCTGCATCCACTACAGTCGTCGTCCAGCTCCACCGCCGGCGGCACCTTCGGCCCCACTGCAGCAGGCAGCGCTGCCCCAGGCTCCAGCACCGCAGGAGCCTCCTGCGTGGGTGACTCGTTCCCAGACGGGTTCCTTGCCGCCGCCCATGCAGCGGTATGGCTTCACCGCAGCAGCCTCCAGTCTGGCTTCTTCGTTGCCAGGCAACTCTCGCGCCGCACTCACCGATGCGAATTGGCATGCGGCGATGGCTGAAGAATACAAGGCGCTTATGGACAATGGCACCTGGCGTCTCGTTCCTCGACCGCCTCAAGCCAACGTCATCACCGGCAAGTGGGTCTTCAAGCACAAGTATCATGCTGATGGCTCTCTGGCTCGTCATAAAGCCAGATGGGTCATTCGTGGGTTGTCGCAGCAGTACGACATTGACTACGACAAGACGTTCAGTCCGGTTGTCAAACCGGCCACCATCCGGGTTGTCCTCAGCATCGCCGCCTCTCGTTCCTAGCCGATCCATCAGCTGGACGTGAAGAACGCCTTCCTCCATGGCCATTTGAACGAGACGGTCTACTGTCAGCAGCCGCCCGGCTTCGTCGACCCGGCAGCTCCCGACCATGTTTGCCTCCTGCAAAAGTCCTTGTATGGACTCAAGCAGGCACCCAGGGCGTGGCACCAGCGGTTCTCCGGCTTCATCCGGCGGTCCGGCTTCACAGCTTCGGCCTCCGACACGTCCCTCTTTGTTTACAAAGTGGGATCTGACATCGCCTACTTGCTACTCTACGTCGACGACATCGTCCTGACAGCCTCGTCGACCTCGCTTCTTCGACGCCTCACCGAGCTTCTTCACTCCGCGTTCGCCATGACAGATTTCGGGGATCTTCATCACTTCCTCGGGATCTCTGTCACGCGTTCTGCTGATGGCCTCTTCCTGTCTCAGCGTCAGTACGCTGTGGACCTGCTCCAGCGCGCTAGCATGGCTGAGTGTCACTCTACGGCGACTCATGTTGACACTCAGGCCAAGCTCTCAGCTATGGACGGCGCTCCAGTGGCAGATGCCACTCAGTACCGCAGCCTCGCCGGTGCTCTACAGTACCTCACGCCGACTCGTCCGGACCTTGCCTATGCAGTTCAGCAGGTTTGCCTCTTCATGCACGACCCGCGAGAGCCTCATCTTGCGATGCTCAAGCGTGTCCTGCGGTATGTCAAAGGCACCCTGTCCACCGGGCTTCACATCGGCACAGGCAGCATCACCAGCTTGACTGCCTACTCCGATGCTGATTGGGCTGGCTGTCCCGACTCTCGGCGCTTCACTTCAGGGTACTGTGTCTTCCTCGGCGACAACTTAGTCTCTTAGTCCTTTAAACGACAGACTATGGTCTCTCGTTCGAGTGTGGAGGCTGAGTATCGTGCTGTTGCATACGCTATGGCTGAGACTTGTTGGCTTCGTCAGTTACTTCAGGAGCTCCACGCACCCATCTCTTCGGCGACGATCGTCTACTGCGACAATGTTAGTGCTGTCTACATGACCGCCAATCCAGTTCATCATCGTCGCACGAAGCATATTTAGATATTCACTTCGTCCGTGAGAAGGTTGCTTTGGGACAGGTTCGGGTGCTCTATGTTCCATCATCTCATCAGTTCGCGGACATCATGACCAAAGGGTTACCTATACAGTTGTTCACTGACTTTAGGTCCAGTCTTTGTGTGCGTGACACTCCCGCTTAGACTGAGGAAGGGTGTTAGAATGTAATTATAACAGCCCATATTGGGCGTATGGCCCATTGGCATGTGTACATTGTAACCCTAGCCTATTAGGCTATATAATGAAGGCCACCCCCTGATTAGGGTGTGCGGTGTTATTCTACAGACACCTTATGCATATATGTTTCTTTTAGGAAGCAGGCGAGCTAGCTTCATAGGAGGAAAGATTTTCTTGAAGAGGTTGCTGCAAATTTGACATGTGCAATGTTTGAAACAACACAAGGTGTTCTTCATGGTGCAAGACACATGGTATTTAATAGTCCTACAATCTTACCCCTTTTTGTACTGCACACAACTTGCTAATCTAGTAGATTCATTCTATTTGACAACAATATTCCATGTCCCCTTGTTTCTTCTTTGTTATCAGGCAGCTGTTTTGAAATAAGTTGTGAGCCGATTGTAAGAAAGCATATTCAAGGCGTCTTAATGAATATAGCAGTTGTGTCAACAAAGTCCCTCACCTGAGGGCAAATGGGCAATACCATCATAGGTCCATATAATCAACTATCAGGTGTCAACGGCCTGTTTGGATCTTGTGAGATTCTACAATGGCTTGTGGAAGCTGGGATAGTCTCCAAACATCCACCAAGCTAGCTTCCACAATCTCAAAAGCGTGCATATGCACAATGGCTTCTTATTCAGAAAGCAGAGGAAGAAAAGCTCCTCAAGGATACGTGAGAATATTCTAAGTAACTGTGTCGCAAGGCTGCATAATGGCAGGATAAGCAACAGAAGATGATACTGGATGATGTCTTCTGCAATGTCCTTCTTCCACCAATGGAAAAGGAAACTTGATCAGTATTGACAGCAAAAGCCGAACATTGCCGTGTGGGAAACAGTTGCCGAACAAGGTTCCTGTTGCTCGTTGGATGAAGAAGGTGTTGACACTGATTTGGATATGAATCAGAGACTCAGAGTTGAGAATTATGGCCTGCTTCCGGGGTCCTGGGAAGCCAACAACCTTTGTAACAGGTCTATATGTGGGTTCTATCAGTAACAGTTCTCAAGATGTCGCTGAGCAGCAGCTGAAGAAGAATGACCACCAACGAGTTTTAAAGTTCATGACTTGTCATCAACCCACATGTGTGTGTAGGAGCATCAAACTACAATTACAGACAACGCAAGGATGATATTTATGGGTATTATTCTTTTCAGTCACATTAGAACAAACACTGTCGTACTATGGTCTTTAAGTTGGCCGCAGACTGATAAGCTTCATGTTTTAATCATCTATTCTATTTTACAATCTGCTCGTTGTATGAACTTGCTAATTTTAGTCTGGCTTTCATTATTTTTATCTTTCACTTTGCATTCTTGTTTGTTCTTTTTGGCTTCTGTAATGGTGGATGTCTGATCTTTATTTATTTATTCAACTTATTGTGTCCATTGCACATAGCTGTAGAAAAAGATTCAAATTGCATTTGTACCGAGGGATGCAGTCGCTACAAATGTTAACATGTGTTCCAGTGCTTGTGTGTATATTCTACACTTACAGTGAAAAGTATGTTTCCAATCCTTCAATAGTATGTTTCCAGTGCTTACTGGGTGAAAAGTATGTTTCCAATCCTTCAATAGTATTTCTCGGAAGTTTATTTTAAGCTTTTATGTTATCAACAACAATTTTTTGGTAGGTTATTTTTGAATTACCCTCAACTGGATAATTTTAGTATCATTTTGTCTAATAGTGATGAGTCTGCTTCGCTTGGATGGAAAGCATTAGAGTCACACTTTTACGGCTCACTGAATGAATATTTTTTTATTGCAATTTATAACAGATGAATTGAATACAGTGCAAGCAAAACATTTGCCTTTGCACTTCGGTTCATGATCACAGTAACAACAGCGGAAATAGATCCACAGCTGTAAATAATAGAAGAGAAAAAAATATCCCTCATTTCTGATTTCTGTGCCTGTATCTCTTCACTCTCCGGAGCCTGATCAGAGCAGAATCAGACATGGTACCCTGACGCCCAGCTCTTGCAGTGCTCGCCGTCGGCCTCCTCGCTGCCATCGTCGTCAAGCCGGAGCGCGAAGGCGAGCGCCAGCGCGGCCCACTCGAGCACAAAGATGGCGGTTCCGAGCCCGCCGATGAGCTTGAGGATGACCTCGCCGTCCTCCTCCCGGACGTAGGACCGCAGCTCGGCTAGGAAGTCGGCGGTCCGGGTGAAGGCGAGCAGCGCGGCGGCGCCCTGGAAGATGGCGGTGAGGACGGCCCCCGCGGTGTGCGCGGCGTGCGCGCTCCCGGCGCCGGCGCCGCCCTCGGTGAAGGAGCCCGAGCAGCCCGCGGCGGCGAAGACGGCGGTGAGCGCGTGCAGGAAGACGAGGAGCAGGCCGCACGCGGAGGGCGCGAGGCGGAGCGAGAGCGTGAGGAAGATGCACGCCGACGCCGCCCCCAGCAGCGTGTAGTTGCACAGCAGGAACGCCTTGTGCGCCGCGCGCGTGCTGCCCGCCATCGTCGTCGATCACCCTCTTCTTGCTCGATCGGAATCTGCGAGAGACTGCGACCGCGAGAGAGCAGAGAGATCGAGAGGGAACTGAAGGATGCGGCGCGAGGAGTGGACTGGACTGGACCGGAGGGCGAGGAGGCGATCATTAATAGAGCGGAGCGCGGCGGGAATGGAGCCGTTGGGCACCGACGGCTTAACGGCTAGTGCCGGGGAGGAGCCTGTCCGCCTGGCAGTCGCGTGCGACGGAACGGAAGCGAAGGGAGAGAGACGTTGAGGGCCGAGAACGAAAAGGAAAGAAAGGAACTTCGCTTCATGGGCTAATGGGCCTAAAGAGACACATGTGATGGCAGCCCAGTAACTACTGAGCCGGAGAAGCCAACAGGCCCATCTAGCTGGTTAGGTTAGCCTCGCCAGGGGACGCTAGCGCCGCCGCCGTTTCCCCTCTCCTGAACATAAGCGGCGCGGGGGTCTTCTAGGGTTTAGTGGTCCGGTGCTGTATTGTCAGGTAGCCGCCTCCCCTCCACCTCTTCAGCTCGTTCTTCTCCGCGGCGGCGGCTTCGATCGGAGCGGAAGGAGAAGATGGTGGCGGCGATCAGGGTGCCCAAGACCCAACGCGCCAGGCGGGAGCTTCTCAAGCACGAGCCCAAGCTCGTAAGCTTCCTTCTCTGCCCCTCCTCCCACTCCTGTCCCCTTTCGAAAACCTCACTGCGGCGAGCAGCAGTGGGGAGGCACCGGTCAGGTCACCCAGGCCCGCCCACCAGCGTATCTAGTTCTAGGACGGCAGGATGAGCCGATGAGTGACCGTGCGGGGGTTCTCCACCAAATTAGGCGCCCTTGATTTTTTTTTCAAAAAGAAATCTTCATATTAGGCTGTGTTTAGTTCCTCATGGAATGCAAAATGCAAAATGCCAGGAACGATGAAATGCAAAATACCAAAATTTTCATGGGTGTGTTTAGTTTCATCCAAAATGCCAAATTTTTCATGAGGTGGGTGAGAGCTTTTTAGCCTTTTGGCTTTTTTTTTTTTGCCTCTTGAGCCCAAAATCCAAAATGGAGAATTGTTACCTTTTTGGCAAAAATTTTGCATGGTGTTTAGTTTCATTTTGCAAAATGATGGACCAAAACCCAAAATTTTTTGGGTGAAATGGGGAACTAAACACACCCTTAGTTGTGACACTCCAATGAGATATGGGATCGAAGAGAGAGTAAACGTAGGAAATCTTTGGACAGAGTAGAGTTGTTTAATCAGACATCTAAACTACTATCAGATCAGAATGCCCATCGATGAGGGTCCTCTTTATATGTCAGTTCCATGTCCGGATTTTGTACCTCTACCTCACAAACTAGCTAGCCTAATCTTTGTGGCACGGCCCTGCTGATGTAATATATGCACAGGCCCTTCAAAATGTGTGTTAGGCCCTGCTGCTCATGGTGGGCTGCCACCAGAATCCGTCGCCCTTCTTGCCTATCTCTTCCCTAGTTGTTCGCTCCAATTGGTGCTCCCGTCCACAGGGTGCCCTCACAAGGAGGGTTGCTAGTGTCCCATGGGCTTCGTGTGTCGTGTGTCCCAAACACAAACTTTAGTGTTTCATTTTTTGGCAAACACGTGGAAATAGGACAAAAGTATCGTACTTTTGCTTGCATAGCTTATATACGTGTGATTGGATACTAGTAGGGCACCTCGCGTCATACAACGTCTTGATCAGCCACTACCATCGAACACCCTGGCTGTGCTGCCGTCCTGAATTGCCAAGGCAATCTTGGGATAATCATCAGGAAGTCTTGTGTGATGTTCATATCCTTTCTAGTGATGAAAGCTCTACATAATCTTTATGAAATCAAGCAGCAGGTTGGCTAGCTGGTTAAAGACATGGCCTTTTGGCACAATGTGCAATGCACTATGCTTTATGCTGAAAATCATGTGGCATTCTTGATCTTAGCTATCTGGTATCCACGTAAGGAGGTTCTGCATAATTTGAACCTTGTATGTAGTGGAAATAGAAATAGCATGTTTGCTTTGTGTTTCAATCTCACATCTGCCTTCTGCCCTGATAATTTTCCCAGGTTGAGACCAGCAAGAAGACACTGATCCTCCATGGTACCAAGACTAGTGCTGTGTTGAACTCTGTGTTGTCAGATATTTACCACCTAAAGCGTGATAATGCTGTGAAATATACCAAGAAGAATGACAACATTAGGCCTTTTGAAAGTGGTGGAGAATCTTCTCTGGAATTTTTCTCTCTTAAGACAGACTGTAGCCTTATAGTGGTGAGTGATATCATTTTGACTAGTTCATAGTTTGCCATTTGCATGAACGTTTGAAGTACTTGACCCCATTGGAAAAAATGATGTGATCCTGATGTTGTAATAATTCATACTGTGGAGTAGAAGTAGAATAATCTAGTGGCCACATAATGAATTTCTGTGAAAATCTATCTGTAGATGAGTATAATATTTTCTATTTCTGTTTCAATATCTTAAACGTGGTATTTTGTACCCTTGTCTTAAAGAGATTATCTCCTCCATTGTTTTCAACTGTATTTTTAACTCATGATGCAGTATGGTTCTCATTCAAAGAAGAGGCCCAACAATCTGATTTTGGGAAGGACGTATGACCACCACATATATGACCTTGTTGAAGTAGGAGTTGAGAACTACAAGTCGATGGAATCTTATGTTTATGATAAGAAGCTAGCACCAAAACTTGGATCGAAGCCTTTCTTTGCT
The DNA here is from genome assembly GCA_022457205.1 of Saccharum spontaneum. Classification (NCBI taxonomy): domain Eukaryota; kingdom Viridiplantae; phylum Streptophyta; class Magnoliopsida; order Poales; family Poaceae; genus Saccharum; species Saccharum spontaneum. The sequence goes on along the minus strand of CM039614.1, from coordinate 49,387,357 downwards.
TTCATAGGGGAACACTTTGAGAGTGCTGAAGAGCTGAAACATTTGAAAGAAGTGCTGCTGGATCTATTCAGAGGAGAGGTGCGTCATTTTGTAACTACAGGGTGGTATGCAATGATAATCTCTTGAGCTTGATAATAAACTGTTGCTGTTGAATGCAGGTCGTAGAGAATCTAAACCTTGCTGGTGTGGATCGGATCTATGTGTGCACTGCAATCTCTCCTACTACTGTCTACATGATGCACTGTGCTCTCCGTCTAAAAAGGTCAGGTACATCTATTCCTAGGATGGAGCTGGTCGAAGTTGGACCTTCAATGGATCTGGTTGTAAGGAGGCACAGACTTCCAGTTGAAAGCTTAAAGAAAGAAGCTATGAAGACTGCTGAACATGCTAAGAAGGTAAACCTGATGGAACTAACATCAGCCTTTTTCTGTGTTCTCACTGAAATCTTCCTTAGTCACTGTGATTCACAACTATCGTGAACATTCTTGCAGATGAAAAATGTCACTAAGGATCCAGTGCAGGGCAGGCTGGGCAAGGTCTACATGCCAGACCAGCAGGTTCGTACTGAGTTTTGCTTTTGGAAAACTTGTAGCGGGATTTCCTTTGACATGATGACATGATTCACGGTTTTGACTGAATTCAGGTTGGAAAGTTGACCTTATCAAACGACATAAAGGGACTAAAGAGGGAGCGCCGCGAAGCCAAGAAAAACAAGGAGGCCTCGAAGAAGCAAAAGGTCAACCCTGAGTAAAAGATCGCTGAAGTTTAACTTTGTCTTGGATACAAGCCAGATTAAGAAACCCTGCTTGTAACTGTTCCCAACTGCTTGCTGGCAGCTTGTGTGGTAAATAGTTTAGTGCCATCTTCTTAGGCTAAAGATCTTTGTATGACTTCCACAACAATTTTGTGTACCAATTTTTGTTAGACGTAAGCATGAAAATTTTGAGAATGTTATCCTACAAGTACACTTGCTAGTGCTGATGTCACTGGTCCATGATGGATGCGCTTTGCCCTCACGAAATGGATGGCATTTCTATGATTCTATCAATGTGGTTCAAGCTATCAACAAATTCACAGTTGCTATTGAGTCATATTGCCATGCAATCTGCTGTTCTGTGTTTTCTGTGCTGTGCCAAGATCACCACTCATTCACTTGTGTCTACCGTCTTGCTCTTGCTTCTGGATAAGTGACCCAGTCTTGGAGCAAATAACATCACTGGCAGAGAAATAAGGCTTTGGAGCTTATATATGGCTGAGTGATGTGAGAGTAAGCCCAAAACGAAAATGCAAGAAACCGCCTCCGTACTTGCAAATATGTGTAAAACCATCCTAGCTTCAGAAGCTGCTGTTCTAACTGGCAATGTACTTTCTCCTAAAAGTCTGAAACGATGAAACTCAATTTCGTCACTCAATTATCAGAGTGGCCGTTTCAGTTTTCAAAATTTTCTTCTGGATGCGATCATCTAGACCAGGGGAAAGGAGCGCTCGGTGAATCCGAAGAAATACAGACAAAACGCATTAACCGTGAATCATTTCTACCTCGGAATGTTTTGTGTCGTTCAGCTCCAGCATGGTTTCACTAGATTTCGTTTCTAGTTTCTCCTATACACGAGCGACATTATTATTTCTAGTTATTCTTTTTAAGCGCAACAAGTTAAAATATGTTGTATTCAAGTTATTCTTTAAGAATGTAGCTTACCAACCAAATGATTCCATAATATGATTATGATTCGTCCAATGAAACGTTTCTCGAGAAAATCTGGATCTTAAACGTTTCTACGATAATTTAGATCCTACCAAACAAGACCCAAATTTAGGAGTTGATTTGGACGGAGTGTTAAGTTATTATTATTGTTATATCTTTGAAGCAGAGTGCAGCTCGTATAAACTTATTTTCATATACGAGTATACGGGTACTATGGTACAGTTAATCAGTTGGCCACACCACCGCCTCAGCTACTAGTTGTACGGCAGCTAGGGCCGCGTGGCTTTGAGTATGGGCGGATCAGCGTAGGGCCCGTAGAGCCACCCCTCGGCGATGTATCGGTAGACGGCCTCCGTGAAGTGCACCCCGTCCCAGTTCACGTACACCGACGGGTTGGCGCACGCGGCGACCCCCGGCATCCCGCACACGGCGCTGGCGTTCCAGTTGTAGGCGCCGCCGGTGCCGCAGCACGCCTTGAGGACGTCATTGACCACTCCTGCACGTACATACGTGATACGTCGCAGAATTAATGATTTGACACGACGAATTCATCAGTGGCCGCAGGAGGTCCAAGTGTGCACAGTGCACGTACGAATTCACTAAAGTTTGAAGTCTTACCGAATTGGCTGGGGTTTTCGAGGATTCGCCGGATCGGGGTGTAGAAGTCGGCGAAGATGATGGTGGCCTTGGGGTGCTTCGCCCTGAGCCCGTCCACGGCCGCGTGGAGCAGCGCGTTGTGGTGCCTGGCCACGTCGTTGACGCCGCGCAGGCAGCCGATGCGGTCGTACTCCGCCGCGCTGGGGCTCGTCCGGAGCTGGGTGAGGAGCGCCGGCGAGCACCCGATCGGCGGGTTCCCCGGCACCACCACGTGCGCCGCGCCGTCGCGGACGATGAGCCTCTGTCACGGTCACGGTCACGCATCAAAGCTCTGGCTCCATTGTCACTCGATCGACGCTGAGAAGGAATGTGCGTGCTAGCTGGTACCTACCTCGACGGCCGAGGCGATGGTTCTCACAACTTTCGGCACGAACGCCATCACTTCGGATTTGGTCTTGTTCGCCATCCAGGTGAAGGTGTAGTCATTCACTCCAAACTCTCCGACGAAGAAGAGTGATTTGCTGAAACATTCCCCACAGGACCCTGCAGCAATCGTCCATCACTTTCTATCAATGCAGCCTCCTGCTGCCTCTCATACTAGTATTACAGATATTTAGAGCGCGTGGCAGCATGCATGCATACTTTCCGTGGCGTTGCAAAGGGACGGCCTGAGGTCCTCCAACCAGCCCAACTGCACGTCCAGCGAGCTGTTCAGGAGCTTGAACGGCACCAGCTTGTTCCTCTCGAAGAAGCTCACGTCGATCGCCGTCGCGCCGCCGACGGCGAAGTTCACGCCCCGCGAGACGTCCGAGCTGTTCGCAAGTGAAGCCGGGAGGAACGGGATGTCAAACGCCTCGGCTGAAACAACCGTACGTTCGCACCAAAGAAACCGCCGTCAGCTTACAAATTTCAATTCAGATAACAATCAACGGCTAGCTATACAATTACCCATGAAATCTATGATGGCCCTTCCGTCGCCGGTGCGCCCCGTTGGGCGGCCGAAGAAGGTGATACCGTAGGGAGGCTTGTCGATCCACACCGGGATCACCGGCGCCGCCATGATCACGAAGTTGCCGGTGTCGATGTACGAGTCCCCAAGGGTGAACATGGAGGTGAAGCTGCGGCACGATTGCGAGCCTGCGGATGAGCTGCTCACCACGCTTGAGACACAGAAGGCCAGGAGGAAGAAGATCCCTTCAGGCGTAAGCGCCATGGCTGCTGCTGCACCGTGCATTTTTGGCAAATAAGACTTGCGCGCCGTTGTATTTCGGGAAGCCGAAGCTGGTGGCTGCTGCCACAATTTGCAAGCAGGGAGAAGTCAATGGATCATAAATGGTGGTGGGTGGGGGGTGGGGTGGGGGGTGGCGCTGGCGTGGGTGGCGCTGGCGTGGGTGGAGGGGTATGTAACTACTAATAAGCAAGGCATTGACGAAGAGTAAGGGCATGTTTAGATGCCAAAAACACTCAAAATTTTTTACATAATATCCGTCACATCGAATCTTTAGACGCATGTATGAAGTATTAAACGTAGATAAAAAAATAACTAATTACACGGTTTGTCTGTAAATGTCGAGACAAATCTTTTGAGCCTAGTTAGTTCATGGTTAGATAATTTTTGTCAAATAACAACGAAAGTGCTATAGAAACTTTTTCCCAATTTTTTTTATCTAAACACGCCCTAACTATATACAGGAGCACGATACTGAGAGGCCACGTTTAGGCTGTGTTTAGATCACTTGAAAAGTGCACTATGAAAAAAAAAGATTTCCCGTCACATCAAACTTGCGATACATGTATGGAGCACTAAATGTGGATAAAATAAAAAACTAATTGTACAGTTTGGTTGTACTTTGCGAGACAAATGTTTTGAGTCTAATTAGTCAATGGTTGGACAATTATTACCAAACACAAACAAAATGCTACAGTGAATTTTGGCGCTCTAAAATTTTGAACTAAACACAGCCTTATTTACCAAAAATTTTCAAGATTCCCCGCCACATGGAATATTGAGACACGTGCATAGAGTATTAAATGTAGATAAAAAACTAATTATACAGTTTGGTAGATCTTTTGAGTCTAATTAGTCCATGATTGGATATTGATAAATATAAACGAAAGTGCTACAATACCCAAAGCCAAAAACTTTCGCGAACTAAACACATCCTTAGAATGTGCTCTCGTTTGGACCCTCAACATTAAATGGACTTGATTGGAAATTCCTATTGGCCTTATCCTGAACCGGACTTCGGACCGTATGCAAGAGCGTTGCTTGAATTAAGGCGCTTACTAGCGCCTGGACTTCGCGTCCGGATGCCAGTGCGTGTGCTATTTACGCGCGTATGCCGCGTCCCCCTTCACGTCTCCCCGCCGGACACCCAAGCCCCATCTCGCTTTTCGCTCGTGCCCCCCTCCGCTTTCAATTCGGCACGTGCATGCCGCGCGAGGACCGTCTGCACCCTCCCCATTCGCTTCCGGCGTAAGTTTGCCGCGCCGCCCCGAACGTCACCCGCTTCGGAAGAGGAGTAGGGGGCGGCGGATGCCCAGTTGGCGCCCGGAGGAGGAGGAGACTCCGAGGCATGGCAACAGAAAAGGATTTTTTTTATTTTTAACACTTTTTAAAAACTATTTTAAATTTTAGCACCGAAAGTTTTTTTATATCTAACACTTTTGGCCGCTCCCTACGCGAGGGAGTGACATTTCGACTTTGCCGCTCCCCACGTGGAGGAGCGACAATGATGCTGAGGTGGCAGTGGCGAAAAGCGGGCACAGGGCTGCCGCTCCCCCCCGTGTCCGCTTTTCGCCACTGCCACCTCAACAAGCTTGCCGCTCCCCAGATTAAGGAGCGGCAAGCGCAGGGCGCCTTTTATTCTCTTCTCTTGAGCTCTGGCCATTCGTCGTTTCGGCGCCGTGCCCCCCTCCCCCCTCTCGGCCATCACACAAGTTATTTTCTTGTTTAGTTGTAGTTCAAATGTCGGGCGGAGGTTCGTCGAGCAGAGGTAGAGGAAAGGAAGTGAGGAAGGGACCTCCGATTGTGTGGGTGGGTTCTCTGGGTTTTGATTCTTTTGAGAAACTTATAGAATAATTTCCTTTGGAGAGCAAGAGTGACTTCACTTGCGAGAGACCTCTTAGATCATACGACAACCGCACGGAAGATTGGCCAAAATGCCGCCACGGTGAGGATTGCGTCGTGCAGATGTACAACGACTGTGACGGTGGAGGCCGTCATTTCTTCAGATGCTCGCGAGGATTTGTATTTCCTTTTAACTCTCATTTTTTCAGATTTGTATTTGGTTTGTAGAAGTACTTATTGGTAGCTGCGTTTTCAGGATTCAAGCTGCCCAGATAACTGTGGGTTCACTCGATGGGTCGATCCTCCTCCTATCTATCCCTATCAACAATACATCACATATCTATAGGGACACATCTTTGATCTAGAGTATGGCTCTGGAAGTGGTAACAGGGACAAGTCGGAGGACGACAGCATCAACGATGCAGAGGAGCCATTATGCAATAATCTATACTGTCAGTGCACATACCATAAGAAGCATGGGCCTCCTTCTCCACCGACACCGCCACCGCCGCCGTCAATGGGGGGTTACTGTGGGGAAGGTGCGACTCAGTTCAATATGTGGTACCATTATTAGGCATGCTAGGTTTAGTTTGCAACATGCCATTGTTTAGTCCGTTAATATCAGTGTTTGAGTTTGAACTATGTTCATGTTGGAGCAAGTGGTAGTGGAATTGTTGAACCTTGTAATAAGTGTGTACCATTTGGCTATTGTTTCTCTTGATTGTGCAAGTGTTTTATTTCTAACATGTCACTTTCCAACATGTCCTAGTATTATAAAAAAGTACATGTGGTCGAGGTTACCTATCAAAGCACGGAGCAGCAGGAAACACAGCCCCCAGGCAGGGAGCGGCAGAGTTGTTGCTCCCCCAGCCAAGGAGCGGCAGCCATAAAACACTGTTACACGTCGTCGAACGCTCCAGTGAGCTTGAAAAGTAGAATGTAAGCTGAGAGAACGTTCCACATCAGTAGTATTGCATCGAAGTCCCGTTTGATGAGGAGAACATAAGGCTCATGGAAACAAAAGGCTCATCACATGAAGTTGCACATTACAAGTTCACTGGAACACATAAAACATCACATTACAAGCTCAAATCTATTAGTTCCAAATACATGAAGTTGCAAATTATTTTGACACACTGCTAGGACACATAAGTTCAACACTAAGTAGGTTCTTCAACAAATGACTTGGATACATAAATGGTGACATAGAGTGCAACAAAGGGTCTCCAACTTCATCCTGCCATGAAAATGACCAAGTGAACCTGTAGTATATATGACATTAGTAAGTAACACATAGATCATTTTTTTGATCGTCCAAATATTATCCTTATATAATTGCTATGCTTACATGCACTCTATGTCCCAGGAGTGTAAGGCTCCCTCGGCCGTCTCTGTCTCTTTAGATTGGTAGGCACCACGTTGGGGGTGTAGCCAATGTCCGTGTGGTCCCGATGACGGTGCTGCTGTCCTTAGCCCTACGCATGGCTCGTCCCCTGCACATAGGTCGGCCCCTGCTTAGATAAAAGAGAAATCGGTGTTAGATTGTGGCATTCTTACATAACATGGGCTAGGCAAATAAGAAAAAATTGCTTATTTAGTTTTACCTGTTCGTCTCCTTGGGTTCCCAATGGGGCATCAAAGAGCTGCGAGATGTCAATCTCCTGGTGCTGGGAAGGGTCCATCGGGGTGTGCTAGTACGGGCTGGGTTGGTACAGGGCGTGCTGGTACGGGCTGGGCTAGTACGGACTGTGCTGGTAGGGGCTTTGTTAGAAAGGTACGTGCTGGAAGTTGCCCTGCTGGAAAGGACCGAGGTGGATAGAGCCCTGTGGGTACGGGCCTGGCTGGGAGAAGCCCTGCTGGAAGAAGCCCTGCTAGAAAAGACCGAGGTGGGAAGGGCCCTGCTGCGTAGGGTGCCTATGCTGGGGTATGCCGAAGCACAGTGCCTCGTCCTCGTCGGACAACTCTGAGTTGTTGTCCTCGTCGTCCTCTACCTTAACTGGGGCCTTGTCAGGGCGGTGTGGTGGTGTACGCACGCCGGAGGTGGACCCTGTCACCGGGTTCGAAGAGCCCGCAGGTGTCCTTAGAGAAGCCGAAGCTGTGCTCTAGGAACGTGGAGGGTTTGCTGGCGGCTCCCATGGAGTGTCTATGCAGCTCAACTTCTGGGCTAGCTTCCTCAAACTCTTGCTCATTTTCTACAAACACATATGTGGACTCATATTATTTAGGACAACCTTTTGACTCGTACAACATTATATGAAATTTTCAACGTGTTGCTTACATGCACAAATGTCTCAAGCGCGCCTCGCCCTTTGTTCCTGCAATCATGTAGTTGAAACGCTGCTCGTTGGACATCATTGACAATTGTCTGGCCTGCGTACATAAACGAGGTTTCACCTTGATGTCACAATTTACTAAAACTAGAATACAACCCACCCAAAGTGCATGGACCCAGGATCTTACCACGTATCTCTGAAGGGGGGCTCTCTGTGGCTGCGTCTCGCGCATGGTCGCCTCTTCGTATTCGTTGGTGACGATGTTGTCCTCAGAGTTGGCGGGAAGTTCTCCCCCTTGTACGCCTGCCTCACCTGCACACGGGTCGACCTGTGAAGCCATCGTAGGTACTCGTTGAAGGCGTGTGAGTCGTGTGGCGGGCCATCCTGTAGCGGCTGCTTCTCCCTTCTCTCCCACCTCTCGATGTATTGTGCGTGTATCACACGTTAGTCCTTCTACTTCATCCTCAGCCTGCGGTCCACACTGCAACAAGTTCAGACGGTGTTAGTGCACATAAATGCAATGGCGTACTTATGCCAAATTAGTTGATACATAAATATGATTTTGCGAACCAACCTGTGCAGCTCCTTGCCCGTGGAGTAAAGAGGTGGCGGCATGCCCGTACGTTTCCCAAGCTGCCTGCAAACCCTAATGGGATAGTGCATCTCAACCACGTGGAAGAAAACAAGCGGGACATCGGACTGAAACTCGTCGTTCTCTTGCCAACACTTCGGACTCAAGTGGCCCCGCAGATCGGGATCGTCGTAGGGTTTCCAATACGCCTAGCAAATGACAATTCAGTTAGTCTTTAACATTGACAATATAAACTATTAGCATGCAAATCAAAGACCCCAACGTACCTGCATGTGTGTTAGCATGTCAATCAAGTCGGTGTACTCCTTGTACTTGCGCTCTGCATTCCCTGTGACCTGCTCTGCCCCGCTCCAAACCCACAAGGCTGTAGGCATTGTATCCTGAGGCTCCCAATCCTGCATTGTACACAAAAATGAATTAGTCATTTCTTAAATAAAGTTTCGTACGCAATGCTAATGTAATTAGTTTCGTAGTAAATTACTTACGGGCAAACAGGCCATTCTGGGCCGCCCGACAGGCCACTGGTACCAGATCCAGATCTGCAGCAGGTACGAGCAACCACAAAGTGACGGGTAGCCCGATCCGTGATGGCAAGCAGTGCACAGCTGCCTGTACGTCCACGCTAGGACCGCACTGCCCCAACTAAATAGGGCGATGTTCTCCCACGGCTGACGTAGTATGTCTAGGGTGATCCAGCTGACGATGTTGCCCGACGCGTCAGGGAACAAGAATGTACCAAGGAAGTGCCACAGCCATACCCGAGGTTATGTCTCCAAGGTACCCGTCCCAGCATGTGTGTCCAGGTTATCGAAGCGCCCTATGAGCCACTGTGACGTGACACCAGAAGTTTTTCTGAAATTTGCAAAGACCATTGGAGGCCATCGATTTTAAACAAAGACTGCAATGAAAGCATTTGGAAGCAATTAAGTAGCTTACTTATGCTTCTTTGTTTCCTCGTTGTCATCTGGGTAGTGGCCACAGAACTCATACACCTTCTGCCTCCAACCGTTGTTGTCCACTACACCAGTCACACAACTGCCACCAATGCGAAGGCAAAGTATTGCCTTCACATCCTCTAGGGTCACGGTCATCTCGCCGCAAGGAAGGTGGAAAGTGTGGGTCTCCAGCCTCCACCTGTGTTAGGAAAAAAAGGTTACATACTTCAAATATCATTCTACAACACCTGTGTTAGGGGAAAAATAAGTTACCTGTCCACAGCTGCACTAAGAAGTGTGGGGTTCAGGGGCGGAAGACCTTCCCGGACCACGCGGACAAGCTCGAGGAAACCGGCACACCGTATGTACGGCGCGTAACGCTCATCCCACCTGAGCTGCCAGGTGTGTGTGCGTGGCTTCAGAAGGGGCAGCTGCTCGTCCATAGGCCCGTACTCCATGTGAGCCGCCCTGTGGTCCTTGTCATAGTCGTAATCAAGGAGGGGGTACTGCAGGTGCCACCTCGGAGGATGAGCTTCCTCCATCCTGTTTCAGATTCAAAAAAAAGAGTTAGTGCAAATAATATTAAAAACTAAACATTGCAACATACATTTAGACAACAAGAATAACAACATATGTTAGAACAAAACATAACGGTACAAATAAGAACAGGTATACTAGGTTATCTTAACAAACTAATATGGACAGACCCGTTGTCCAGATCTTCTATGCCTGCTAGCCTTGTGACCTAGTTGCTTGCAAACCGAGCACAAATTCCTGCCACGTGTCTCATTGAAGTCTCCCCCTCCGTACATGTCATCGTCGTACCCTTTCATAGCATCCATATCCCCCTTGAGACGCTTCTTCTTCCTTCTGCCCTTGCCCAACTTCTGCAGGGATGGATTGAGCGCGTAGTCAGGTCTATGATATGAGGGCCACTGTGACGGGTCGAGGTAAGGCTCGAAGCTCTTCTCCCATACCCGAACGGTGTTCGAATGGAGATACAAAGGAGACATATATGACAAAGCCAAGTAGTCATATCCGCGCATCCTGCAGGCCGTGATCATGTGAGAGCAAGGGGCATGCATGATCTGAGGGATATTACAACTGCACTCAACTTTGTCTAAATAGACACGGTAGTTCCTCCCACCGTAACGCTCCCCGCCCATGCTTGTGCCACCCAACCCCCGTACACTGCAGATATGCCTGTGAGGTCTGTATGGCTCACCAATCTGCTACTTGGCCAATTCCTCTCCCTCAATAAAATGAGCGGCTGCCTTTCCCCACACCCAGCCTCCCTTATATTCCTTTGCGCGAGCTTCCACCTCTTCACAAAATATTTGTTACACTTCATGAAAGAGAACTCAACAATCCTAGACACTGGCAATGAGCGAACTCCAGTGAACACATGGTTGAAAGACTCGGACGAGTTGGTGGTCATGATGTCATACCTGAATCCACCCTCGTCATATGCTAGTGCCCACTTTTCCTTCTGTTCCATCTGGTCCTGTAACCATGTCTTGGCGGCTTGGTTCATCACTTTGTCTAGTTCTCTCATTTTCTCCTTGAACTGGTACTCTGTACGCACACGACATAGAGCCTTAACCATGTCACTAACATCCTTCTTCCTCTGACACCGCCAGAAATTAGCTGCAAAATGATGCATGCACCATCTATGCACCAAAGGCGGGAACCCTTCGATATCTTCACCGGCGGCGTGAAGAATCCCTGCGTGCCGGTCCGAGATCAAACATATAGTGCGTGATGGCCCAAGCACTTGGGTACGTAGAAGCCGCATGAACCATGACCACGACGAATTATTCTCTCCCTCCGCCAAAGCAAAAGCCATTGGTACTATCTGGTCCTCCGGATCAACCGCTGCAGCCATCATCAAAGTGCCTCTGTACTTTCCTGTCAAGAAAGTGCCATCAACAAGGACCACTGGCCTACAGAACTAGAAAGCATGCTCCGTCTGAGCAAACGACCATACTGCACATGATACTTTACAAGCTCATATATGGACTTCTGTAAATAAGACACCGAGACATCATTGTCCTTGTCAACGAGCCCTAATATATGACGAGCAAGGTAACATGCAGTGAGCTGCGAATGATATTCTTTCCCCTTGTTATCCAAGCATAAATGGGGTTGGACCAATTTACTTATCCTCCATTTGCCATCACTCGCTTTCTTCCTTGCAGTAAGTCTCCACTAGCATGGAAAACCTGCTTTGCAGGTAATGTGGTACCTCAAGTTCTTGTCGGAATGAGTCACCAAGTATGACCTATGGTGGTACACAGCATAATCCTAAAGAAAGAGCTTCATCTCTGACATTGTATTGAATATCATGCCCTTCTGAAGGATTGCATGCTCATGGTTATACAGTGATTCTGCACACATCTGCAGACCTATGTCACAAACTGTCATATGTACCATATTGACATCCCTGTAGTTCGGACCACCACTTAAAGGTACATCGCCCTGGCTCAGTTGCATGAGTTCTGCCTCTGTGTAAGGGGGTGGTGCAACATAATGCTGTGCTTCGCTGATCCTACCCCATGAATCAAAATGCGGCGCACCACCCTCTGGCAAATCATGGACCAGCCTGCCCTGAGTCGTCATGGCATGAAGCACCGAAAGTGGAACATCGGACGTTGTAGCATGAACCGGCATCGCATGGGCAGCTCTATCATCATCGTCGTCGTCGTCATCGTTGTTATCATCATCGTCATCGTCGTCGTCGTCATGACCGAACCAGTTCCCTTCTGCCTGCTCGTGCTCTTCACGTTCAAACTCCCTCACATCAAAGTCGTTGCTTATACAACCGACTGGATGTGAATGCAACTGCTCCTGCGTCAACTGACCATCCATATACAACTGACTAGATGTGAATGGAACTGCTTCTTCATCACCTCCAACATCGTCATGATGATCATCCTCCAACCTGTACCCATTCTCCACAACCACCTCAGCAATGGGTGAGTTCGAGCCTGCGAGGACCCTAGTATAGCGGGACCAATGAGCAGGGTCACGCAAAGGCATCAGGACATATTTTGCCCGAGTCTTCCCACTGTCAAATCTCCCCTTGATTGTGAAATCACCACCAAACTTTACGTTCAAACACACACAAAGATCATTGAAGCTCGGTGGTTCATCAAACCATTCCAACTCCTCTTCCATATCCTCAAACTCACCATCTTCCTTCCTAACAATTCCTCCGAAATAAACTCGAACACAATAATCCATCTGAAAACCATTCGAGCAAACTTCATCAAGTCGTCCAAGCAAACTAACTATACTAAGTTTATTAACTATACTATACTAACTGAAGTAACTATTTATACCACCTATACTAACTTCACTAATCTAAACTATACATACTAACTATTCTAACTATTTACAATACCTATACTAACTATACTAATTTTACTAATCATACTAACTAAAATAACTATTTATAATATCTATACTAACTATGCTAACTTTACTAATGATACCAACTAAACAGCTAAACTAACTATTTATACTAACAATACGAGCTAAACAATCTAATCTAACTAACAATCAAAATACTTTAAAAATTCAAAAAAAATAGGAAACTGGATTACCTTAGCTCGGATGCGGGGAACTGCTATCGGGGCCGAAGTGCGCGGGGGAGGGGGCTCGCGGTGCGGCGCCGCGCGACCGTGGGGGCGCTGCTCACGGGGCAACGCGTGGCCCGGGGGGCGCTGCGCCGCGGCTAGTCGTGGGGGGTGGCGCGCGCGTGGAGGGGCCGCTGCGCCGCGCTGCGCCACCGCGCGGGGGGCACGGGGAGGGGGCGCTGCGCCGCCGCGCCGAGGGGGGGGGCGCTGCTCCGGCGACCTTCCACAGGGGTGCGGGCGCAGGGTCCAACAACAGCTTGTGACACATGAACCCGAGACAAAACGTTTCCTCCGCGCGAGCCCCCCCGCTGCCGCTCCCCAGATCAAGGAGCAGCAGTGGGGGGAGAAGAAACCGTTTTGCGTCTCCCTGATCTGGGGAGCGGCAGCCTTGCCGCTCCCCCAGGGGGGAGCGACAGCCCCGTCTCCACGTGCGGTGAGTGCCACATCAGCATCATTGCTGCTCCTCCATGTGGGGAGCAGCAAAGTTGAAATGCTGCTCCCTCGTGTGGGGAGCAACCAAAAGTGTTAGGTATAAAAAAACTTTTGATGCTAAAATTAAAAATAGTTTTTAAAAAGTGTTAAAAATAAAAAAAATCGAGAAAAGCGACGAGGGAGATGCAACACCCAATTTACTTTTGAAACATCGAGATGTAATACTTGCAACATACATTTGAAGCCAGATGAAACACTTGGAACATGCTTCTAAAACACTTGAAAAACACACCTGAAAACACTTGAAAACCATTGTAAAACATACGCAATATCCAAATAAAACGCTTGCTGTGTGAAACGTATGCAACATCCAGATAAAACACACATGCAACATACATCCAAAAACACAGATGAAACATTAGAAACAGACCTTTGCAATATATGTGTACAACTATTGTAACATCTCGATCTACTTTTGCAACATCCGTATGAAACAATTGCAACATACGTATGAAACACACAAAACATACACTTGCAACATGCGTTTTCAGCATATCGCAACATCTCATTGCTGCTTGGGAGAATGGAAGCTCATCAGCGTGTGGAGTTCACCGGAGACAGCGGCCCAACCGCCCTTGTATGTGGCGGGCTGGCGGCAGCGGTTGTGTGAGGCGACAAGGAGGCTTCAGCCACGTGATGCGGCAAGGAGGCAAAGGGCAGCCACGACTTAGAGGTGGCTGCACGCTCAGTAGTCCGGTGGTCGAGCGTCGCGCCTGACAAGTAGGGCAGGCAGCCGAGCGCCGTGACTCAGAGGCAGCCATGCGTCGCGCCAGGCAAACAGGGCCGGCAGTCTGGTGGCCGAGCATTGCTCCTCGGCAAGGGTAGGTAAGCGGATAGGAGCAACGAAGCGGATAAGAGTGACGAGCACATTTTTTTATTAGATAGAAACAGACAAGGGGATTTGAAGGGATTGTTGAGCCATGCGCTGCGCATCTGGGAGATTGAAAGCTGTAGTTTGGTTTTAGAGAATTGATGAAACCCTTAGTGCTAACCTAGTTTATCAAAGTAATCATGAGATAGATAGTACTATTCCAAGTGGTGGAGCATTGGTGAAGATCATGATGATGGTGTGACCATGGTGATGATCAAGAGCTCAGACTTGGAAAAGAAGAAAGAGAAAAACAAAAAGCTCAAGGCAAAGGTGATATCTATAGGAGCTTTTTGGTTTGGTTATTGAGACACTTAGTGAGTATGATCACATTTTAGATCGTCAGCCATACTATTAAGAGGGGTGAAAGTCATATCAAAATGCAGTTATCAAAGTGCCACTAGATGTTCTAACTCATTGCATATGCATTTAGATTCTATTGGAATGCTAACACCCTTAAAAATATTTGTAAAAATATGCTAACACACATGCATAAGGTGATACACTTGGTGGTTGGCACATTTGATCAAGGGTGACGAAGTTGGTGAAGTCGAGGAGCTCACTGGAGCTGACCGGACGTAGGACCGAATGCTGGACCTGCGCGTCCGATCAGTGGTGGCTCAGTGTTGCTGCTCTCGGTGAGTGATCGGACGCTGGCGTGTTGGTGTGACCTAACGCGCAGAGGGGTGAGTTCGGTCAGTATGACATACACTGATGTAGGGAAGTTGAGCGAGCATGGTGTTGTACTGGCGATCGGCGCGTCCGATCACGTATGATCGGACATGTCTGGTCATCAAAAAGTCACTCGGGAACCTTACTGGAGTTGATCTGACATGGCTCGGCTCAGCGTTAGGTGGAGGCAGCGGCGCGTCTGGTCACAGCATGCAGGCTGTGGTGGAACACGTGAACTGACGCTGGGGCGCAGCGTTAGGTCACGGGCCGGTGCGTCCGATCATAACTAACTCAGTCATGCAGGAGATTTTGACCGTTGGCGATCAACGGTCAGTGTTTGAAGCGGGGACACGTGGAGGCCGATCCACGACCGGATGCTGGGATGTTGCGCGTCCGATCACTTTGACCGACGCGTCTGGTCTCCCTGAAAACTACTACAATGAGGGGATAACGACTCTATTTCCTTTGCCCCTATATAAAACGTGTTTGGCCTGCTCAAGCTCACTCTCTTGGTCATTTGCATTGACATTGCATCCTTGTGAGCTTAGCCAAAGTCCTCCCACTCATTTTCATCATTGATTCATCATCTTTGTGAGATTGGGAGTGAATCCAAGTGCATTACTTGAGTGATTCATCTAGAGGCACTTGGTGTTCGTGTTTCGCTGCAGGATTCGCTTGTTATTCTTAGGGGTTGCCGCCACCTAGACAGCTTGGTGCAGCGAGGATCATCGAGCGGAGGTTGGTGATTGTCTCCGGCTCTGATCGTGGTGATTGTGAGGGGTTCTTGACCTTCTCCGGTGGAGAGTCAAAAGATACTCTAGTGGATTGCTTGTGGCTTGTGTGATCCTTATCTTGTGTTGGTTGTGGGGCACCCTATTGAGGGTTTGGCGTGTGATGCCAATTAGCGCGTAAACCTCCAAGTGAGTGAATCGCCACAACGAGGACTAGCTTGCTAGGATGCAAGTGTCGGTGTTTGATGACCGATAACTCGTCGTGGGGTTACCCGGGATGATTGTTCGAGGGTCAGTGAACCTAGAAACTTGATGGTAACGTAAGGAACAAGTGATTTATACTGGTTCAGGCCCAATCGAGTAAAAGCCCTACGCCTAGTCGGCATTAGCCTTTGCGTTAGATTGATTGTATGATTGTGTGTACAAGGGGCGCCCCTAGCCTTTCTTTACATAGAGAGAGAAGGCTGCGGCACAATTCTAGTCCTAGCCGAATATGATTAAGGAGTTCTAGACCTACCACAGAGTTTAACTCTCCTAATATTCCAACTAAGTCGGTCTTTACAGCTTGAAGTTCACGCCATCTTGGGCCGTGTCCTTCGATCTTGAGCGTGGGCCTAAAATGTGCCCCTGATAGAAGTTGTCATGATACAGATCCCTATAGGCCCTGTATCGACAAGCCCCCGAGTAATTCATGGTTGAACTCAAAAACCTTCTTGTTCCTCCAGGTTCTTCCGGGTAGAAATAAGATTGATCCAGGTAATTTCCGAAGAGAAACCCTAAAGTGTTCTTGTAAGAACTTTCGAGTGCAAAAAAGTGCACCCACTGGGTGTAGCCCCTGAGCCTCTTGCTATTTGGAGCAAAAAGTTGGAGGGTCTTTTCTGCAAACTTCTCAGGAAAAATAAAAAACATTCCCTGAGGACATGTATCTTGCACCCCCCTACTTTCGCGAACTTGAAGTAGTCGGATGTAGGATCTGAAGTAAATAAACTCTGACATGTAGGTGTAATCAATGCCCAGCTACTTGTCAGAAAAGTGGTTGATCAGTGAGGTTAGCGTAGTCACGAGCGACATAGTAATAGGATATCCATCTGAATATGCCATTCAAGAACAATGTAGCTTCACATGCATACATACTGTATCCATCTGATGCAGTCTGCAAACTCTAACCTATCCAGAGTGATCCTGACACCATGATATGGAGCTAGACACAGTCCATGTAGACCATACTAAGCTTATGAATATCCTCCTGACGAGCATGAGCATAGCAGCTATGTAGATGAAAGAAACCAGCAAGCCATAGCCATGAATATGATAGTTTGTGAAGTAGAGAAACCCCCGGGCATGCTTGAAAAAAGCTTGTAGCAAGTAGAAGAAATTTTGTGAAGGTGACTAGAGGTAGACTAGTCCCGTAGCAGAATTTTACTAAGTGGTCTATGAAGGCAAATAGAAGAAACCTTGTGAGGAAGGATATGTTCCAGCATCCAGTAGTCCCATGTCAGTTCTTCCGTTTGGCATATTCACGTCTGTTCACTTGCGATCAATCCTTGGTCTGGGTGATCATGGCAGAAGAGGCTTGGGTAGATAGATGCCTGCAGATGACGCCCAAACCTAGCAGATCAGAAAGTATTACACCGCTGACACCAGACTTGGATGCATTATGTTCCCACAATGGAAACAGTAGCCCGAGTGAGTGTGTTCTGCTATGTAGCAACTAGGATCCTTATTGTAAATGAATCAGCCTGGAGGTCGAATTCCACCAGGTTCCTTGTTACTAGTTGAACGGTTGCTTGGACCGAATTCGATGGGTCTTGTAAGATCTGTAATGTTGTATCCCTTGAACTTATTGTTGGAAGA
Organism: Saccharum spontaneum; assembly: GCA_022457205.1. Taxonomy (NCBI): domain Eukaryota; kingdom Viridiplantae; phylum Streptophyta; class Magnoliopsida; order Poales; family Poaceae; genus Saccharum; species Saccharum spontaneum. The sequence continues at coordinate 49,369,930 of CM039614.1, read as the reverse complement.
AAAAATTCTGTTGCAAAGTAGATACAATGCTAGTAGGAGTTGAATCTGAGCAATATATGATCAATCCGGGTACTTTTCAAGATATCCGGGTAAACATTCAAACCATCCGGGTGCTCAGCAAGGCATCCGGGTAAATGTTCAAACCGTCCGGGTGCTCTCGAAAGTCCCAGAAGAAAACTGTCAACTCCCCAGGTGCTTCGAGACTAGCCGAATGAAAAACGAACACTATCCGGGTAAATCTTCAAACCGCAAATACAATCAACCGGCCATACCAGGTACCTAGGGATCCTTGTATGGGGACAGATTTGAAAATGAATCTGCTCATTGCTTCGCAGCATGAAAAGGTACGCCACCGTCATGTTAGTTGTGCCAGCCATTAAATGCGGAAGGAGAACCGACACGCTACACTGAGTGGCATTTTTGGCCCTGTTGGACGCAAAAAAATATTTATAAAAGAAATCTGCTCCAAATCTCATTTTACTGCACCGCACTGCCATCTGCCAAAACCCTAACCCTTAGTACATCACCATTGCCAACTCCGGCGACCCCACAACAACTGCCGCCGCCGGCACCTAGTAGTTGCAAACTCAACCTTAAGAGGAGCACCACTTTGGATGGGAAAGGGGCCAAGAACGAAGAGGAGTAGCACCAAAGCGAAGGACATAGATTAGCAGATCGCCGGGGCGGAGAACCCAGAGCTCGTCGCAATGGCAACAGCAACAAAGATCTGGCCAGCACTGACCATGAAGTTCAAACACCTAAAGAGCCTCCATGAGCAGCGCTTGCTTCCCGAGCAGAGACTAGCTCTAAGTGAGTGAATCACCACAATGAGGACTAGCTTACCAGGATGCAAGTGTCGGTGTTTGATGACAGACAACTCGTCACGGGGTTACCCGGGACGATTGTTTGAGGGTCGGTGAACCTAGAAACTTGACGGTAACGCAAGGAACAAGTGATTTATACTAGTTCAGACCCTCATGATCGAGTAGAAGCCCTACGCCTAGTTGGTGTTAGCCTTTGCGTTAGATTGGTTGTATGATTGTGTATACAAGGGGCGCCCCTAGCCTTTCTTTATATAGGGAGAGAAGGCTGAGGCACAATTCTAGTCCTAGCTGGATACAATTAAGGAGTTCTAGACCTACTATAGAGTCTAACTCTCCTAATATTCCAACTAAGTCGGTCTTTACAGCTTGAAGTTCACGCCATCTTGAGTTAGCGGATGGGAAGCGCCTGGAGAACATCGGGTCCCCACGCTCCGATCCGGTCAGATTATTTTGTTCATCCCTTTTATTGAGCATGGACTTTGCTTGCCTGCTTGTCCTTTCCTCCATGGTTTCTTGCATTATTATGACATAAAGCTAAACCATTTGAACCCCAACTCAATCCTTCACCTCTCTATCTTCATTCATCTTTGTGAAACCTTCCTTGGTTTTCCACTGTCCATCACCCACTTTCACTATTTCTTCGAGTTGAAACTGCACCCCAATGTTGCCAACCCTAGCGTCCTGGGTGGCATCAGGATCCGATTTTGACTCAGGAAAAAGCAGGAGTATTTTGACTATACCCTGGTTGACTCGGTGAAAGATTGGAGAGCCGAGTGGTTTTATGCTGAGAATGTTCTCCCGGCCCTTGCAGTGCACAGAACGTGAGGCCGAGTGCAAACAACCACTGGGAGAAGGAGGCGCTGACTCCTAGTGAAACAGAGAAAATCAGGCCATTCTTGAAGGAGATAAAGGCCTTGAAGATCTAATGCCTCTCTGGCGTAGGAATAGTCACCAGCTTCATCAGGCACCGGGTGCAGCCTCTATAGGAGAGGGTATACTATGGCTTTTAGTATATCGAAGTGGAATATCCTACCCGGATGTCCAAGGACAAGCTGTCCAAGGAAGAAATCCTGGGAAGAATGCAAAAAATTATGAAAGACGTCGGTTGCATTCCCCTCAAGTTTGAGGAAAGAGACGTCAACCACCCGCCAGTTGCTGTAAGTAAAGTTGTGTACATCCTTTCTTTATTTGTACTCAATTTCTTTACTATATAACTTATCCATATATGTTTGATGTAGCACTTGGGCGCGGGCTTTTAATGATTTGCCCGAGTTGCCTTCTGTCAACAAGAAGTCGGAGTTGATGGAGCTCAGCTAGCTGGTGACGACGCCACAAGTGCCACCACTACCAATCCGACGGACGATGCCAGGGGCAGAGAGGATTGTGCAACATGCAGACAATTCCATCATGTAGCCAGGTGAAGGAGCAAGTACCTGGGGCCCAAAAAGAACCTTGGGCACAGAAGCTGCAACTGCCAGTGCATCAACAACCAAGTGGCCTCGCTGCGCATGCACCATAAAAATAGGTACCATGCTCTTAGATGAGCATTCCTTTGTAGCCGTCAATATACCCGAGTATTGTTTTGTACTGAGTTTAATACTCATGAATAACAGGAGATCAACAAGTAGAACTCCTCGAGCACGACGAAGAGGAGGAAGAGCAAACCCTTGTTCGGCATCAGTGAGTCTTGTTACCTAGTATAGTCCATCAATGCATAATATAGGAACTGCATGTAGTTCACCACCGGGATGCTTTACTCAACAGTACCCAAGCGCCATCTCAAGGGGGTGGAGAAATAGTCAGTCACAAACCCCCAACCCCAAGCCAACCGAGTACAACGGTTGTGCCAGGTACCTTGGCCACACTGGGTGCAATGCCTAGTGTTGGGTGGATGGCTAGCCCTGTGGTCCGACGACGGAGTGCATCCAGGTAAATATGTACCAATAGTATACGCGTAATCTGTTGTAGATGTCTTTGAAATTACTCCAAATATTGGGATTTGTCTTTGCTCAGAACTCCAAAGACGCTGAGCCCCTAGATCAGCACAATTAGTGACATGGTGTTGCAAGGTGCACAGAAAATCACACCATTGAACAAGCTCCAAGACTCTGAGCACACTGAGAGCCAACAGCTGGAAGCTATACACGGGAACGAGAACCCGATCGACCAGCCGAGTGCCCCACCACCCGTAGAGCCGTTAGAAGATACTGCAATAGTTGATCATCATAAGTTGGAGGTGGTCATTGCTCAAGTGGTGGAGTTTGATCCAAACTACCAATTGGCCGAACTGACATCATCCTGGGCTGGCTTCTTGGCAGGGGTGTCGACTTTTGATACAAAATTCTAGGTTAGTATCCTATCAAATCTGTAGCATATGCATACCTGAATATTAGGCATATAGGCAATGCATGGAAGAAAAATTCAATGCCCACACCCTAGAAGTCAAAGACCGAATTAATACCAAAATTACTTGTCTGAAGGAGGACCATAGCAAGAAGGGAGCTAAGTGGGCCACAGAACGAGATAAACATGAACAGGCGACACATACCCTACGAGCCCAGGTTGGGTACTCAGAGAAAAAAGGGTAAAGCTATTGAAGACCTGAATATCATGACCTGGCAAGCTGAGCTCCTTGAAAATAAATGGAAAGGTGTGCCCCTACTCACTGTTCTTGCTACCTCAAAAATGATTCCGAGTAATTTTAACTTCTTGAACCACGATTTTACTGTCTTGCAGCCGAGCAGGAGGAAACCAACCATCTAAAAAGTGACCTTCAAGCTATGACGGACACTCTGAGGAGCAAACACAACGAGCTGGTAACTGAACGGGTGAGTGAAGAACTTGCCCAAGCTAAGTTACTTAGACGTAGTGCTGATCAAGACCTTATGCAGGCATTAAAATCAGTAAAATACTTAAACACTGAACTTGGAGCTACTTGAAAGGAGAACAGTGACTTGTGGAATGCCATGCATCATGTTGCCAATTTCATCCGGGTTTGGGAAGATGACGGGAAGTCCTGGGTGCAATTCTTTCTAGTCATACTTGAACGCTTCAATGCTTATGTGAAGGAGGCTGCAAAGGCTTGCGTCCGGTCAGTAGTGGCACAAATCCAAGTGCTCTGGCCAACTGCCCCTCTAGAGAAGCTGATAGAAGAGATTGAGGATGAAGGGGTTCTCCAAGCAGTAGAAGAAGATAAGGGTGTGATGGACAGCCTGGCCGACGACGTTGCTAGTCAACTTGATTTGACAGGTGGCCAGCCAGTTGATCAACCCCCACATCCCCCACAGTAGAATCCTAGGCCCTTGATGAAATCTGTGTAATATTGGTACTAAATGTGGAGAACAAAAATTCTTTAATATATATTGAGGCTGATAGAACTTAGCCCGGGTTATGAATCGTGATATAAGCGCCTTGATTGACTTAAGATGAAATATTTGAGTAATCATGTAGTCAGGATAGGACCACATACCCAAGCTTAAGTGCAAGAAAGCACTTGATCATATAAGGTGACTATAGAAGTGTCTTCCTTAAGGCTAACATGCCAGAAGAACAAGTTAGTTGCCTTCTTTTGAGATAATCTATTACGGGCTTGGCATACATTTAGCATAAAAGCTAAGTGTCAAAAAGGTGCTGCTGATCAACATAGATGCAGGATGTGAGCCAACTAATAGACATAGATGGTGTATCCAGGTGCCTAGATCGATCTACCAACATGATAGCTGATAGTCTTCTCGCAGGTGACTTTCTAGTCTCAGCGAGCATCGGCATGGATAGCCGGGACCTCTTATCTGGGTAATCATATTACCCAGGATAAATAGGAGACAACGAAGAAGTCACCTTAGTAGTTTCAAAGTAAAAGCAGTCTTGAGTCAAACTTTAAAACTATAAAAATAACTAACACCTAAATTATAACCTTAGGCATAAAATCTATGAAGTTAGTCAATGTGTCAGGCGTTCTTGACTAGTATTCCATCTTCAGTCATTAACTCGAGCGATCCAAGCCATGTGACCTTAGAAACGATGAACATACCCTCCTATGGGCTGAGCAATTTGTGTCGGCCGTCTGTTTTTTGTATCCGTCGTAAGACTAGATCACCAACTTGGAAGGTACGAGACTGAACACTCTTGTTGTAGTGACATCGTAAACCTTGAAGATATTGAGCAGACTGTAGAGTAGCATTAACTCAAACCTCTTCCAGGCCATCCAACTCAAGTCTCCAAGTGTGTTCAGCTTCGCCTTCATCATACTGCTCTATTCTTGGAGATGTCTAGATCAAATCTGCTAGTAACACAGCTTCAGAGCCACATACCAGAAAGAAAGATGAGTACCCTGTTGCTCTACTGACTTGGGTGCGTAGCCCCCAGACTATTTTGGGCAACTCGTCTATCCACTTAGAGCCGTAGTCTTATGATCTTCATATAACCTTGGCTTAAGTCTGGCTAAAATAAGGCCATTGGCTCTCTCAACTTGTCTGTTAGCCTGTAGATGAGCTACGGATGCATAGTCAATGGCAATACCGCAATCATGTGCGCAACTCTTAAACTAAACAACCGTAAACAGGGAGCCTAGATCAGTGATTACTCGATTAGGCATGCCAAAACAGTGCATAATATCCTGAATAAACTCAACGGCCTTGGCTATGTTGTACTTGACGAGTGGTTTGTACTCAATCCACTTGGTGAACTTGTCTATGGCCACGTATATGTACTCAAAATCACCCTTGGCTCTCTTGAGAGGTCCTACTTGGTCCAATCCCCAGCATAAAAAAGGTCAGGCTGGTGGAATACAAATGAGATTGTGCGCTGGAACATGAGCTTGTCTTGCGAACATTTGACAGCCTTTGCAATACCTAACGAGATCTTCAACATCTTTTAGAGCAGTTGGCCAATAAAACCTGGATCGAAAAGCTTTCTAGACTAAAGTCCTAGACGTGGTGTGATTACCGCAACAGCTAGAGTGAATTTCATCAAGGAGCTCCCTACCTTCTTCCATGGTGATACACTTTAGCAAGACGCCAGAGGACGTGCCACATCGATAGAGCTGGTTGCCAACCAACACATAGTTCTTGCTTCTACGGGTGATCTGGGCGGCTTCTCCTTTGTCTGCTGGCAGTTTATGCTCTTTGATGTAATCGATGAAGACTTGAGTCCACGATGGGACGATGGTCAATACCTGAACGCTGAGTGCCAGAGCATCAGTGGTGATAGGTTTGGGTTGCTTGATGGATGGGGAAGTCAACTCCTCCACAAACACACCGGGTGGTACCTGTGCCCTGTCTGATCCAAGTTTCGCTAAGACATCGGTGGCAACGTTTAAATCATGTACTACATGAAGTATCTCCACACCTTCAAAATTCTTTTCTAGCTTACGTACTTCCACACAATAAGCATCCATGGTTTCTTTGGTGCAGTCCCAATCTTTGTTGACTTAATTGCCCACAATAGATGAGTCACCATAGACGAGTAGGCGCTTAATGCCAAGTGAAGCCGCTACCCGAAGACCATGGGTGAGAGCTTCATACTCTGCTTCATTGTTAGTAGCCGGCCAGAGAATTTGAAGAACATATTTAAGCTGCTTCTCATCTAGGGAAATAAAGAGGACACCAGTGCCTGCTCCACCTGGCTTGAGGGATCCATCAAAGTACATCTTTCAATGGTCGAGCATAGCATCGGTCGTAGACAGCTGGATTTCTATCCACTTAGCTATAAAGTCAGCAAGTGCTTGCGACTTAATAGCTTTTCGTGGGGTGAACTCGATGTTGAGAGCCCCAAGCTCGACTGCCCACTTAGATATACGTCTAGTAGCATCCCGGTTATGTAAGATGTTGTGGAGTGGGAGGTCGGTAACCACCGTAATCTTATGATCATCAAAGTAGTGTCTGAGCTTGCGGGAGTTGATCAAGATGGCATAGAATAACTTCTGTACATGTAGGTATCAGATTTTGGAATCTGATTAAACCTCGCTGACGTAATAGACTAGCCTCTGAATTTTGAATACATGGCCTTCCTCTTCTCTTTCAACAATAATCACCGCACTGACCACCATGGTTGTCGCTGCAATATAGAGTAACATGTCTTCTTTCTTCATAGGTGGAGTGAGTGTAACAGAACCGACCAAATTATAAGAACGTAAGTACAAAAACAATCACCGAAGTAATCAAATTCCTGTGCTTAAGCTCCCATAATCCCGGTACTCCGAAAATCTCGAAGGATTTCAAACAACTTTCGACATACAAACCAAGATCGTAGTGATTCAACACAACACATCATTTGTTATAACATTTCACAAGTGGCATACGAATTACACCCATCGGAGTTCAAATGAAATATTACAAACCAAGTTCGTTTCACGGAAGCAACATAGTTTAGTACATAACTTCATAATTTCTAAAACATTGCCAGATCTTAGTCATGTCCCCACCAAAAGCATCTTCAGGTAAGGGAACTAGTAGAGACCACGCCCAACGGTCTAGTCTTTATCCCCAGCCGGAGAAGGCAATACTTACAGCAACCAAAGAAGAACTGGTCATCTGCAACAGGTAAGAAATAAACCGTGAGTACGAGAAGGTACTCAGCTAGACTTACCCGACAAAACCAGAAACAAAGGACACCAAGGATCATGCAAGGCTTGTAAGGTGGGCTAGCTTGACACAATTGCATAAAAGAGCTTATGAATATAAAGACTAATTTAAACTTAGCATCAAGTTCATCATCATTTACCTGTCCACTAGATTAGCATCTATACTAGAGCACTCACTTATTAGGAGCAAACAATATTAACCATAGTAGGTATAATAAGGTTGTCATCATCATATCATCATTCCTAAACCATCATGTTATTTAGTATATCTACTTTGGTGAGAGACGGCGACTCGAATCGAATTACAACTCAGCTGAGGGTGTATTCCTAACTCTCACCCTGGCATACTTTGCAAGGGTAGCCATGGGTTACCTTTGGTAGAACTCAGGAACCAACTTCGCGGGTTCGATCAGCGCCAGCACTCTTAAGGATCACCCTTCTGCCAGGATGATCAGGACTTTTAAATCACCTGCCCTTGGACTCACGCATACGCCTCCCTTCCGAGGCACACTTTATACTTGCCGACTCCTAGCCTAAGTTGAGCTACTCGGCTTCGTGGTTGGTCTCTAGACCCAACCAACTAAGAGAGAGGCATACGTTCAACATGAACAGGAAAGGCTCCAAGATTCGGTCCTTAATCGACACAGACGGAGTCACTGCAAATCGGCAAGCCTCCGCCCGGTCTTCATTCAAATTAAGACAGGTTCTTTTCTACGATAGCAAATATAGCCAACCGTGCCACATGTACATTCCTATAACTCACAGGTGACAGGAAATCACCTAACTTCTGCCGCATTTAAGTAGGGCTGAGCACTACACGAGCCTAAGCTACTTAGGATTCAGGGTACCAATATCTGGACAAGGATTGGATAACCAATGCAGCAAGTGTTTTCATCCAACACCTAAACTTAATGCAACAATATATATAACAATAATACTTTAATTGCATTTTAGAAATTAGGAGGCTTGTAATGCTCTGGGGCTTGCCTTTCACAAAGTTGCACGGACGGTGATCCGGGCACTCAACGGTGACCTCGTCTGTCACTTCTCCTAAGGGTTGCACCTCCTGAACCTCCGGTGTTGGCTGCTACTACTCCCCGCTCGGTTGCTCGAATTCCAATAGTGTCATCCCTTCCAGTACACCTATTGCATGCATATGTACAAGATAAATATCATAAATGCATAAGGAATGATATGATGCTCATGATGAATGGATAACATGAAGTATTTAACAGAACATCACCGGACACTCGTTGGCCGATTAAGAATAGCTCTATTCAAATCACTTTAAAACATGTATCTAACTTAACTCGAAGGATCAACTTACCTAACTTGCATAACCTAAGATAAAGATGCTCATCTTCAATTAAATTCCTAACACCCAGGAACATTACCACAAGCTTAGGAATAGTAAAGGCATACTTAAATCAAAAGTTCAGGTTTTATATGCAAAAGAGCAGTTTCTTAATTCAATCACAACAGAAGTTCTACAAATTCAAATGACCTACAAGAGGACATTCTGGAAAGCTTATGAAATTTTCTACAAATCATTTATAAACATCAAAATATGATTCTTACATTAACGAAGTCAGATTCATGTAAACACAGAATCTGTCCAGAAGTGGCAGGTTTGCTAAATTAAATATTTATGATGATGCAAAAGTATAATTGGACCAAACCAAGTTTACCAACTTGTTGTGCATAACAGGTGAACATCAGAAAGTATAGTGCCAGCTTCTAAATAAATTATTTAATGTCCTTTTCTAATTTATTTATTTAATTAGGTGATTAAAGCAACATATAGTAAAACTATACAGAAAAATCTATAAAAATTACAGTAGCCACCTCATGCTTCACATAGCTCACCATAAAAATTTCAAAGCAATTGGACAAGCAGAACTTGTTGTATCAAAAATAATAGAGGGCATGTCTATTTCTAGCATAAATAGGAAACCCGATTGAAAAGTATCAAACAACAGATTTCATATTTTTTTCTAGCATCATTCTTGCATAATAACAACACTTACCAAATTTTACCTTTACTGGATCTATAGAAAAATTATGAAAATTCACACAACATCCATCCATGCAAACAAGAGAAATACATAACTCCTACATACAGTGTCCAAAGTCTATCAAAATTTAACTACAAGGTATTCATGATATTAGAAGTATACCATAAAATTTTATGCCATTTGGAGCTACACAGAAAAAGATATAATTACCCCTATTTCCCACATGATTAAAAGAGATAATTAGTAACTCTATTTTTCATAACAGAACATAGCACATATTATATTTTTAATATAAACTAGACATTACTAGGAACTCAACAAAATTGGAACCATATCATTTGGATCTACCAATCAAGAGATATGCATTTTTGAATCTATGCACAAATCTTTGAAAAAGAATAAAAGAAAAACAATTTGGAAACCTAACCAACTACTGGGCCGGCCCAGGAAAATCTCTGCGGCCCGCAAACCCGGCGCGGTTCTTACACGCCATTGTGGCCCACACGGCCTGCTTGGCCCGCGGCTGAATCTTGCCTGGCCTCCCAACCGTTGATACCCGGGGCCCACAGGACAGGGAGACAGAGACAGGGGAGGGGCGGCCGACGGTGGAGCTCACCGATGGCTAACCGGCCAGCGAAACTGAGGGCACCCACACGCTCCTCACAGGATTCTGCACCGATGGAGGGGCTTCGGGGTCCCTAGGGTTAGCTGAAAAAGACATGCTGCCGGCAATGGCGGGTGCGGCAGCGCTAGGTGGCGTGCGCCGGCGACGGTGAGCCCCCATTGCCGTGACTGAGCTCGATACGAGCTTCACGCGGTTACCACGAAGCTAATTGAGAAGGCAAGGGGGAGAGGGATGCATCGGAGAGGCGGTACCACGGTGAGGGGCTTGCGCGGAAGGATTCTGTAACATCCTGGCCCAGGGCTTAACAGGATTAATAGGATACTCATACCAACAAGTTGCAACTTCTTTTTCGGAAGCCTATCTCCAAAGAACTCTGAGATTAAGCGTGCTTGACCTAGAGCGATGGGTAGTCAACTGGGAAATTCTTCCTGGGATGCGCACGAGTGAGGACAAAGTGCGCAGAAAAAACTTGTGTGGGTCTATGAGGGCAGTCTATGTCCTAGAAAGCGGCTAGATGTAAGTGGGCCTGTCCTCGAGGAGGCGGGACGTTACAGAATGGTATCAGAGCCAACTCTCGTGGTTTCACGGGAGCGTGTGCCGTAGTTGCGCAGGCATGGTCCGCATGGCTGGAGTGGACCCAGAGTGGTCACACAACATGGCACATGCGCTGGCACTGAACACATGGACGTGGCCAAGAGAGAACGTTCCTGGCTTGGGATTGACCGACGAGAACGTCGGTCTCTTAAGGGGGTGAGGATGTAACATCCTGGCCCAGGGCTTAATAGGATTAATAGGATACTCATACCAACAAGTTGTAACTTCTTTTTCGGAAGCCCATCTCCAAAGAACTCTGAGGTTAAGCGTGCTTGACCTGGAGCGATGGGTGACCGACCGAAAAATTCTTCCCGGGTGCGCACGAGTGAGGACAAAGTGCGTAGAAAAGACTTGTGTGGGTCTGTGAGGGCAGTCTATGTCCTAGAAAGTGGCCAGATGTAAGCGGGCCCGTCCTCGAGGAGGCGAGACGTTACAGATTCTGGAGAGGTCACTACGGTGGTGGAGTGGCATTGCCGCCTTATTGTGGCTAAACTCGCGGCAAGGGGAGGTCAAGGGTGTAGAGGGGGTCAAGGCGGGGCGGTGGATGCGCTGGCTGGGGCGGTGGTGCGACAACGCGGTGGTGCGGTGGCCGTTCACCTCCGATCGCCGCTCGGCTGAGCGGAGACGACGGTGAAGAATTGAAATGGCGAGAGAGAGGGAGTTGTGCGAGGTGTTGGCCTGGCTTTCACAGTGAACGCGCGCGACGTGGAGAGGCCGGCATGGCATGCACGCCACGCGGTGGCCGGTTTCTGAACCGGTCAGCCACTGTCCAACTAAATTTTTCTGACTTGACTGAATCGGCGTCCCATGGATGACTGACAGCGACATTTTGATGCCTCATTACTCCTAATCTAGCTCGATTTAGTGGTAGGTGATAGTAGCAAACTTGTAGAGCTATAGTCGTACGACAATATTGTCAATTGGAGCTTGGATTGATTCGGCTTACTTAGTGAGTTATGACTCTCCCAAGTGGGTCACATGGAAACCGAAACTGAGTTTCAGTTAACACGACTGAAACCCGGTTTTCGACGCTCTCTACCTCCTTAACCAGTGAGAACTAGGTGATGGTGCTATTGACAAAATCATAGAGCTATGTGAGCACTACAATTATGTCAATATGGGTTAGGGCTAGTTGGGTCTAGTTTGCAAGTTACAAGGTCCCAAAGTAGGGCACTTCAAACTGTTAACCAGTGAGGACTTAGCCAAATTTTTCTAAGTGTCAAACAACACTTCTACTGACTTGTGGGCCCTGTTTGGGTATCTTCCAGCCATTTTCATGCGATGGCCATATTGAGACTTTTGTTTCTTGATAAATTTGCTACAACTTTGGTAAAGGGTGCACATCCATGCAAGATCTCTAGGTTAGACTTTTCAATCAGTCAAACTAGGGCACTCTATAGGTCATCTCCATGTCAAACCTTACCTAGAGGGAAATTAGTCATTTTGGTCCACATGAACAGTGTTCTAGCAATTACCCTAAGTGTATTTAAGGTGTATTAGACCATAATTAACCACTCTACACACTGCTACCCCAACTTCTAAGTAACACATGAGATGAAACAAACAAAACACCCAAATTACCCTAATGTTGCAACACCATGTTTCACCTATTTCATGAATTTGTTGCAAGTCTAAGCTTGTCATATTACACTACAATGTTGCCATGTTTCAAGATATGAGAAACTCATGTTGCATTCACATGTTGCACTAACTACCATTCACAAGCAATCAAGTATGAAACAAACATAATTGAGAATGTTGCATATACATGTTTCAGGAACAATGGCATGATGAGATAGATGATGCACATGTTTATGAAATAAAAATGCAATTTTGTGGGACCCAAACACCTAGGGTGTTACATTGAGGACTAGTGAAGAGGTAAGATAGGCCTTGAGCTTCTCAAACGCATCGTTGGCCTCATCAGTCCACTCGAATTTACTCGGCTTCTTCAAAAGTTTGAAGAAGGGGAGTCTTTTTTCTCCAAGCCGTGAGATAAATCTGTTGAGAGCAGCCATGCACCCTGTCAACTTTTGGACATCCCTAATGCAACAAGGAGGAACCATCTCGGTGATTGCATGGATTTGCTTTGTTCTAGCCTCGATCCCACGATGACCAACTAAAAATCCTAGGAGCTGTCAAGAAGGTACACCGAAGACACACTTGTTTGGGTTGAGCTTCCACTTCCACTCGCATAGGTTTCTGAAAGTCTCTTTTAAGTCATCAATCAGTGTAGCTGAATCTCGGGTTTTAACAACCACATCATCAATGTAGGCCTCTGCATTATGACTAATCTGTTCGCCTAAACATTCTTGAATTGCACGCTGATATGTAGCCCCAGCGTTTTTGAGCCCAAACGACATAGTCGTAGAACAGTAGGCACCGAATGGAGTGATGAAGGATGTTTTGCTTTGGTCTTCTAAACGAAGCGCAATCTGATGATACCTGGAGTAACAGTTGAGAAAGGACAAAAGGGCTGAATCGGCAGACGATTCCACAATCTAATCAATGCATGGTAAACCAAACGGGTCCTTCAGGCAATGTTTGTTGAGATCTGTGTAATCGACGCACATACACCACTCGTTCGAGTCCTTCCATACTAACATAGGATTGGCAAGCCAATCGGGATGTAAGATCTCCCAGATAAACTCAGCTGCCAAGAGCTTCGTGATTTCTTTCTTGATGGTGGCTTTCTTGTCAGGGGAAAAAACATCGTAACCACTACTTGATAGGTTTAGAACATTCATTCAAATCAATTCTGTGCTTAGCCAACTTTCTCGAGACACCTGGCATGTCACCCGGCTTTCAAGTGAAGATATCGTTGTTGTCCTGGAGAAAATTGGTGAGCGCGAGTTCCTATTTCTTAGGAAGGTGAGCACTGATGGTCGTCATCTTAGAGGGATCACCAGTTCCAAGATCAATCTTCATGACATCCACTTCCTTAGGCAGAACAAGAATGGTGGGCTTTTTAGCCGGTAACTCTAAATCTTCTAGGTTGGCTTGACTGGCTACAGTAGCAATCTCCTTCCTTTCTAAGTCTTCCTATACCCTAGATGCGATCATGATAGCTTGAGCATCGCAATCGTAGGAACGCTTTAGGTCGCCTAGAAATGAGAGAACTTCGTTAGGGCCTAGTATCTTAAGCAAGAGATACGGGTAATGTTGTACTACTAAGAATTTAGCTAGCACTGGCCTCCTAAAAATGGCGTGATAGGATGATTCGAAGTCGGCTACTTCAAACTTAATGAACTCGGTATGATGGTTGTCTGGGGTTCCAAAGGTGACTAGGAGCGTAATCTGGCCGAGAGGTATGGCCGCTTTGCCAAGTACTATTCCATAGAAGGGTATATCTGTAGGAGTTAGCAGGCTAACAAAGTCGAGACCAATCTTCCTCAATGTATCAGTAAAGATAATATTAAGCCCTACTCCTCCGTCAATCAAAACCATTGTCACGGTCATACCCGTGATGGTTGGATCTAGAACAACGGGTAATGTCCGGCATTATCAACACTAGTCCACCGATCCTTTCGTGACAATTGGATTGGGTACTCGGACCAATTGAGGTACTTGGGGACAGCGGGTTTAGCCGCCGAGATACTCCGTAAGGCGAGTTTTTCTTGCTGCTTGCTCTTAGAACTTGGGACCCTAGCAAAGATTATATTGACAACACCCTTGGATTTCTAAAACCCCTTGTCCCCTTGATCCTCTTGATCCTTGTTGTTGTCATCTAGCTTACCCTTGCCCTTGGCTGAATCGTTCTTCCAAGTATAATTCTTGAAATTCTAGCAATCTTCTGTCGTGTGAGATGAATTCAGGTGCCATGGGCAGGGTAGATTCTCCAAGTCTTTGAAACGCCTAGGTTTGCTAGATTTCTTTGACTTGTCAGCAGAGGTGACCATATTGTTGGGTCTGCACTTCTGGTTTGTTGTCCACCTTGATTGCCCCTGCTGTCATAATTCTCCCGGTTATCACGCCCGTCTCCAAATCTTTCCTGGGTTCTTTCTTCTACCGAGATCATCTTCTGGACAGTGCATTTAAACTCTTCGTTGGTCAGCGGGTTCTCTCTATAGAAGTCCTAAAACTGCCATTTGGCTCGTATCCCTATGGAGAAATCATCGATGACCTCTCGCTCGGTGATATCATGAACCTGGGAGCGAAGTTCTCCAAAGCATCGATAGTATTCCCGGAAGCTCTCGTCTTTCTTTTGAGTACATCCTCTAAGCTCCACTTGGGTGGCCGGGTGAGTGAGGATACCCGTGAAGTTACTGAAAAAAGCTTTCTGCAAATCATCCCAGCACGTAATTGACTCGGGGCTCAACTTAGAACCACTGGAGGGGTACTGCCTCAAGCGCTATAGGAAAGAACATGGTCTTGATATCGTCATCGCCTTCGGCTAGATCAATTGACTAGGAATAGATGTGGAGCCATTGATATGGCTCAGTCTTGCCATCATATTTGGAATGATTTGAAGGTTTAAACTTGTAGGGAACCCGGACAGATAGAAGGCGTCTTGCAAAGGAGGGAAATCTGTCGGGAACTCCGGCTTT
The DNA here is from genome assembly GCA_022457205.1 of Saccharum spontaneum. Classification (NCBI taxonomy): domain Eukaryota; kingdom Viridiplantae; phylum Streptophyta; class Magnoliopsida; order Poales; family Poaceae; genus Saccharum; species Saccharum spontaneum. Next base: position 49,354,745 of record CM039614.1, on the reverse strand, counting down.
CCTATACTCAGACTCAGCATCGCCTTCATCTATGCTATTCTATCGAGGTGGGTTGCGAGGAGCCGGGTGGATCGGTGGTCTGCCACGCGCATCCCCATCATGTCCTCTCAAGACATTTTGATTCCCTCGATTATCCTGGTTGTCCCTATCCCATATAGGGTTTGGTCCAATTTGATCATGAACGAAAACTTGCTGATTGTGCCCCTGACTTCCTGCTTGAGAAGGTTGATGGCTCACAGACGGGTTCCTTCCTTGCAACTAAAGAGCAGTGGACTGTAATATGGCTTGCAACCGCTCCTGCTCGGGGGTTGGATTCTGAATAACCTCATATTCTTTGGCAAGTGTATAAACATTCATGTATGAAGTGTTATATACTTTATGGCCTCTGACCATCATGAACTCTGACTCAAGATTACGGGATGAACCAGCTACTCGCTCTTCGTGCTCATGGCGCTCACGTCGACGCCTTTTGTCTTCACGACGCTGGTCTTCTTCGGCTTCTCGGGTTAGGCGTTAGCGATCATATTCGACCATTCGGTCTTGGTAATCAACATGAGCCTATCATTGATGAGCATCCCAGATGCGGTGACCCACCCTTTGCTTGTTCTTCTTTTCCCTCGTAGTCTTCTCAACTTCTGTCTCGTTCGGAGTTTTGAGTGCATCGGGGGAGATAGCAGAGGTGGTCTCGTCATCCGAGTTGACATCAGGTGGAGTTGGAGCACGGAGTGGCAAGCGGCCTCGTACCATAAATACCTCCTGAGCATGCCCGGAAACCCTATTAGTAGCAGACTCTGTTGTGCCAGAGCTTCTGAGGATCTCCGTGGAGCCACGATCATCGTAGGGGAGAGAGTCTCCATCTTGGTAGGATAAAATCTCTGTCATTGCTATCACCCGGGATGAATCCGGGTAAGAGTCATCTAGACGAGATCCAGGCCAGTGGATGATGAAACCTTGCAGGGCAACCGACAACACAAGGCCCTCCTGAGCTCCTGTCAGGGGAATCTCTTGTGTCGGGTTGACCCGGCCTTGAATTGAATCTTGATAAGTGAATGCTGCATTGTGGAGTCCTAGTGGATAAGGACCGACACTTCGGGTATGGAACCCGGATTAGACTCTGAGTTGATCTCTTCTAGCGTAGTCGAGCTAGAGTTGATTTCTTTGGGGACCTTCGAGATCTGAATCGAGTTAGAAATCGAAAGTTGAGAGAACTTCTCGACGAGTTGATCCTTCATGATTGTAGGAGCAACGAAAGTATGCTGAGGTGGCAGGATCTCTGTGAGCTAGCTTTGGAGTCTACTATCGCCGTCAGCTACACAGATCTAGGAACCGAAGACGAAGGTTGAACTCGCCGAGAAGATCATGTTGCCGAAATACATCGAGCTCTTGAGCGTGAATTCACCGAAAGCCCCTACCTGGCGTGCCAGCTGTCGGTGTTTAATGACCGGCAACTCGTCATGGGGTTACCCGGGACGATTGTTCGAGGTTGACGAACCTAAAAACTCAACGGTAATGAAAGGAACAAGCGATTTATACTGGTTCAGGCCCTCGTGATCGAGTAAAAGCTCTACATCCAGTCGGTGTTAGCCTTTGCGTTGGATTGATTGTATGATTGTGGGCACAAGGGGCGTCCCTAGCCTTTCTTTATATAGGGAGAGAAGGTTGAGGCATAATTCTAGTCCTAGCCGGATATAATTAAGGAGTTTTAGACCTATTACAGAGTCTAAGTCTCCTAATATTCCAACTAAGTCGGTCTTTACAGTTTGAAGTTCACGCCATCTTGAGCCGTGTCCTTCGATCTTGACCGTGAGCCTGAAATGGGCCCCTGATAGAAGTCATCATGATATAGAACCCTATAGGCCCTGTATCGACAGTAAGTGAACCTCGGTAAAAATCATTGTGTCATCATTTGATTTCGAGTTGATTTCTAACACCCCTACTATTACGAGTCTGCTTAGCACCTAGATTAGGGCCTAAGAGAAATAATCAAAACAAATTCCTTAGATTTTAGGTTTAAAGCACCCATGAAATGATAAGCAAGTCTTATGTAACCCATGTTTGTGGTTGCGAGAAACCAATCCGAAAAATTAAAAATGAGTCCTTTTGTTGCATCAACAAGAACATGAACTTAGGTTTAAGAGTGCTATTTTTGAAGAATTATATTAAGTAAAATAATTAAATAGTGCTTAATATTTTATTCCTATGGGTTAGTACGAAGTATGGACGATTACATGAAATACTTGTTGGTTGACATTAATAAAGTTTAGACCTTTTAAAAATCATGACAAAAGTGCTAATGGTTGTTTAGTTCGAACTGAACCCTTGATTAAAAGACTGAAAAGATAGTAGACAGTGTCATTTTGACGTTTAGATTATAACTAAAATATGTAAACACTAGCTTCATGATTTTGTATTGTTGGTTGCCTCTAAGTGAGCACTTGAGCATAGTATATGTTATAGTGGTGTTGGGTGTCACATTGCCCTCTTACAAATTGCCCAAACCTCCTTAGAACGCGTTGTGGACCATGACTCGGTGCTCGGTTCGCCAACTAGCGTTCAGCGTGACGAACTCATGTTGGCATTCTTTTACCTCTCTATCTAGTTGCTCTCTGGTCATGGTGATTGCTCCGCTAGATAGCTGGTATGGTTGTCTTTAGGATAGGGGAATTAGTTGAACTTCAATCGTGATTGTCAGCAGTTTTTGCTTCGCTTTAAAAAGCGTGCTTATCACCGTTTTGACTGTTTGGCCCGTGGCCACGATCACCGCGCGCGCGGGTGCCCTGTCGGTGGCGGGCTTAGCGCTGTGGCCGTGCCCCGCTGGCCAGCCCTTGTGTCCGCCGGCTACGCGCCAAGCCAGGTGTGGCCACCACCGCTTCGCATCGTGTGCGCGTATTGCCGAGTCACACACAGGGCGCCAGCATGCCGGCCCAACAAGGGCCCACTACGGGGAGCTCGCGCGCGGTTGCGCTTTTTGCAAAAGTGGACTCGTGCTTTAAGATAATTAAGCGGCATAGTGACACACTATTCCCATAGACTCGAGCTTTACAGAAAACACCCTGAAGAGTGCTACCTTTGCAACGGGGCACTCCGGCGATAGCGGCGGTTATGCCGGCTATCCGTAGGGATCTCTGGTGACCTAAGGTGGCTAGGCATCTAAGTTACCACAGCGCGCTCCCAACGGTGATGATTAGTAACCCTAAGAGCCACTACAGCCTAGCCAACCGTGGTGGCGGCTGAGGCAACGCGTCCAGTGACGATGGCGAAGTTGTTCTGACGACCTAGAGCCCTAACAACGATATCGTGATGGTGCACAAGCGGTCAGGGCTCACCGAGACACACGTGACGATGACGGTTGAAGCCAGGGAGGGCTGAAGTGGTCTAGCCACGTGCGAGCGGCCGGGCGGCGATGCTCCGAGGCGGACATGGTCGCATCAGCTCACCTCCGACGGGATCTCCAGCGGGACTAGGACGAGCACTGACACACGAGAGTCACGATGAGTCTATAGCTGGCTTGAATTGAACAGAGATTAAGCGTAGCGACTTACCCCCAAATGGGCCTCACTACGGCAGCAGATGACCGGCGGTCGTGAAAACCCCAAATTCGTCCTTACCAGGGCACGGTAAAGTCTCGATAGAGATAGCCTGGCTACTAACTCCCCATGCTCGCTACTGGTGCGAGGAATCGGTCGGTGAAGTCCGGACTGGCGATGGGGGCGAGGTAAGAAAGGTGGTGGCTCAGTGCACGATGCGACCGTAGAGTGGCATACGAGTGAGCTGAGAAGTTAAGGCGGGTGGCTCTGGTTAGAGGCGATGCGAGCACGTTCTCTCAGTTGACGGGACAGAGGAGAGCTTGGCGTGATGCGTATGGTATGGAGCAGCAAAACCTGAGCGGACTCGCCGGTGTCAGCTTGTGGCAGAGCAGGGCAGGGATGCATCGCATCGTTGCTGTGACCGGACCATTGATCTAATGCGGAAGCACTGGCCCAAACACAAGGGCATGACACGGTAGGTGAAACGAGGGGTGGAGCGGGTGCCACGTTGGCCAAGCAATGTAGCCGCATCCTCGACGCAACCCAACGCGCAGCACGACGGCTAGCCGTGGGAACCAAGCCATAGTCGGTTGGGTCGGCCAATGCCGGCCAAGGCCACACGGCACTGGCCGGTGTGTGAGCTGGCCAGCGGTCGCGGACCGGCCATGGCGCAAGCACGACACCAGCAGCGTGTTCACGTGCGCGGTGACCACGGACCTAGGCCGAACAAGCGCAACAGGGTGATCTACGTGAATTCTAAAGCGACGCAAGGGCTGCCAACATTGCAACTAAGGTTCAACCAACTTCACAAACCTAAGGTCCACGTCACCAGCTATCTAGTGAAGCAATCGACGTGACCAAAGAGTGACTAGAGGGGAAGATACAAAAATGCCAAGATGAGTTCGTCACGTTGAACGCCAGTTCACGAACCGAGCACTGAAACGTGGTTCACAATGTGTTCTAAGGAATTTTGGGCAACTTTTCCAAAAGCAACGTGACACCCAACACGACTTCCACTTGCACCATGCTCAAGTGCTCACTTTGATGCAACCAATGGTACAATTACGTGGAGCTAGTGCTTAATCATTTTGTTTGGAATTTAAATGCCAAAATGGCATTGTCTATCATCCTTTTTTATTTAGGGAAATCAAGGATTCAGCTTGAGCTAACAACCCTTAGTACTTTTGCCTTAATTCTTAAAAGGTCTAAACCTTGTTAATTTCAACTAACAAACATCTCATGCAATAGTCCATACTTTGTACTAACTCATAGGGACAAAACATTTAAGCACTATTTAACTAGTTTGCATAAAATAATTCTCCAAAAATGGCACTTTTGTTTATAGAAATTGTTTTTCATGCCAAACAATTAAAACAACTTATTCTGTTTTTCTTATTAGGATCTCATTAGCATGTTTTCACATAAAATAAACTAACTTACACTATTCATTTAGTTTTTCTTAACCACAGAAGTAAGTCATATAAGATTCGTGTATCATTTCATGTGTGTGTAAAATTTTGAAACTCGGAAGCTTGGTTTGTTAATTTCTCTTAGGCCCTAATGTAGGCGCTAAGCAGGCTCGTAACACCAGGGGTGTTATAGTTACTCTTGATGGTTGCCGCCACCTAGACGGCTTGGTACAGCGAGGATCGTCGAGTGGAGGTTGGTGATTGTCTCCGACTCCGATTGTGTTGATTGTGAGGGGTTCTTGACCTTTCCCCAGCGGAGAGCCAAAAGGTACTCTAGTGGATTGCTCGTGACTTGTGTGATCCTCATCTTGTGTTGGTTGTGCGGAACTCTATTGAGGGTTTGACGTGTGATGCCAATTAGCGCGTGAACCTCCAAGTGAGTGAATCGTCACAACGAGAACTAGCTTGCCGACAAGCAAGTGAACCTCGGTAAAAAAAATCATTGTATCATCATTTGATTCCGAGGTGATTTGTCTTCATTGGTATTCATTCTTGTGATTGATTGGTTCAATCCTCGACTTGGCGGTATAACCATCTTTCTCTCTCTCTTTACATTACCGCAAACTAGTTGTCAAGCTTTTTAGTGTAGCTAGTCGTGAGAGCTTGTTAGTTTGGTTGGTGTGGCTTTTTAGTTAGTCTTTGAGAGTTTACTAACTTAGTATAGTGACATAGCCATTGTGTGGATAGAGACTATAGATACTAGAATTGTGGTAGGTGGCTTGCATTTTTAGTAGATTAGCGCAATATTTATTTCGCCTCATATTTATCTAACTACTTTGCTTAGTGTTGTTGTAGAAATTTTTATAGGCTATTTACCCTCTCCAGCCATTAGGACCTTTCAGAGACGCGTCCGTACGGGCGGGGAGATGAATTAATGGCTTGAACGATCTGCGTCTGGTACATTTTTGGTTTATTTCAATAGAAGTAGTGTATGGATGAGATACAAATACGGGTATTTATTTTTTCTAGAATTTAATTTAATGTTGGAGAAAGATAATGTCGGATATTGATACACATCCTATACATGTATCAAAAATTCGATTTGGAGAATTCTGATACAGCATGGCAATATGACATGGATATTAAATGGCTTGATTCATATATATACAGTATGGTACCATGAATTGCGAAGCCCGATCGGTCACTACTGGCTACTGCCTGATATGATAAGCTAGAAGACTGAACGGATGGTCAAGACCACTGAATTGAACAGAAATGTAACTCCACGCCTCCACGGTCAAGGCAATGTTTTTTTTTTTCACGACTTCTCGCACGTTCTTAATTATATGGGTTATTTGGATTCATACCATTACAATTTTCGAACTCGCCATTATAATTACTTTGTCTACTTGACTCATGCCATTTTCTACATCTTCCAGGTGCCTGGGCCCATCATCAGGTCACTGCATGTGTATGCATCTTCCGAATGACCCAAAAATACCCTTGCTACTTCTCTCCCTCCACTCGTTGGCGTGCGGGCCCCGTACATCAGTTTCTCCTTCAACCTTCGGAAAAAAATCACAACTTGAGTTGAAGTATCCGAAATTCAGTGCCCCTAATTGACTCATTGTTATATATATACTCCATTCTAATTTGTAGGTTGTTTTGGCAATTCTAGATATATAACTTTTATTATGTATTCAAATATATAGTATATCTAGGTGCATAACAAAAAGTTATAAACCTAGAAAAATCAAAACGATTTATTATTTGAGATAGAGAGTTGTATTTTATTATATTCCTACCTTTCGTAGTCCTGCAAAAGCAAAACGATGGGCTTAACCTGTCGAACCAGCCGAGCCGCGCCTCCAACAGATGCGAATTGTTCAGAAGCTTAAACTGCACATGGTTGTCCCTGTCGAAGAAGCCGACGTCGATCACCTTCTCACCGGTGAAGCTGGGAGGAACGTGAGGTCAAACGCCTCTGAAACCGTGGGAAACAAAGAAGCGTTGTGCTCCATGTCTGCTTGCAATGGTCCTGTTCATTCGGCTTATAATCCGTCTTTTTTAGCTTATTTTTTCAGTCAGAACAATATTTTTCTCTCACAACAAATCAGCCAACAGTGTTTTTCAGCCGACTTATCAGCATAGCCGAACGGGGCCAATGTCAAATCTGTCGCTGAAGACTTACCGTATTTCGGTATAGAGTGAAGAGGATAGAGTCTATTTTATATTAGTTATAAACTTAGAACAATTTGGTTATCCCTTATATTTCGGTACGTAGTGAGAAGGATGAGTCTGTTAAGTTGATAATCATGCACGGGTGTCCAGTCAATCACCAGACCCTGCAACTTCCTCGAGGCCTTTGATGTCGGCATGGATCGGTAATGGGCGGAACAATGGTCAGTCACTCAGTCTCAAACTCCCAGTCGGCCTATGAGAAACACGGCTCTGTTTCTGTCAGATAGACAATTTTATCGAACACAAACAAATGGTGCTGTTAGCACGTAGGATTTGGATTTTTTTTATTTTTTTGGAACTCGTAGAATTAGGAATTGGGAATGCGTAACAAATGAGTTTCTGATCAATTCATTCTGTAACCTTTCGTTCTTATTCGTTTTGATTTTGAGATATTGATGAACACGACTCCGGACATGCATAAGAAGACTGCATAAGCCGGGTGAAATACACTTCGCTAGGATTTTTAGGATCGCTGTTCATTGGAACTTCAGCTTCCGGCACTTGCGGCATACGCTATGCAAAGCTAGACCCGTAGGGTGGATAACCAAAGATCAGAACCTGGCGATGATAAAAGTGTTACCCGCTTAAAAACGTAACAACAAAACCAGCGCGTTCAAACAGGATTGAGAAACGGCATCTAATTACTGCCAGCACTAGGTAACATTTAACTGGTCACAAGCCATGTTATTTTAGTTTAGAGTACGCATGGCCAAAATAACTGATTCGATCTAGACACACGCACCGACACAGTTCACACAGCACGGGCACATTATTTACATAGTCAACGCCAATAAGGCGCCAGCTTGTTTTGGCGAAAGCTTACCATCCACCACCGCCAGTATCAGTACCCTTGTTGCCGTTCCATGCATCATCTGCCGCTTTATCCCAGGAACTGCCACCACCCCCTCCTTGGCTCCCGCTCCCCTGGCCACCTTTGCCCCATGGATCGACCTCTTTCTTGGGAGGAACTTCTGACCCACCACCCCATGAAGGCTTCTCTTTGGCTGATCCTCCCGATGAGTTCCAGTTATCCTCGTTGCTCTTTCCCCAAGAACCTCCACCGCCAGCTCCTCCGCTGGGAGCGCCCCAGGCGCTAGACTTGTTAGCACCACCACTTGGCTGACCCAGGATAGATGGAGACGATCTGTTCTGACTCCAGGAGTTGTTTGCATCACTCTTTCCTGCCTGATCATCTCCACCAGAGGTGTTTTGCGCTTCCCAGCTGGGCTTGCTTTTCGAACCGCTTGGCTGACCCAGGATAGATAGAGATCTGTTCTGACTCCAGGAGTTGTTTGTATCACTCTTTCCTGCCTGATCATCTCCACCAGAGGTGTTTTGTGCTTCCCAGCTGGGCTTGCTGTTCGAGAAAGCTTTGTTGGCATTCCAGTCGGAAGACTGAGACCAGCCACCACCTTGACCGAAGGGCTTTCTTTCATTGTTGTCGTTCCAGTTCCTGTAACCACCACGGCCACCATTTCCCCTGCCAGAGCCCCAACTACCACCATCTCCCCTTCCAGAGCCCCAGCTGCCACCATCTCCCCTGCCAGAGCCCCAGCTGCCACCATCTCCTGACCCAAAGTTGTCTTGATTACGGTCACCTCGCCCAAAGCGACCTCTGCCTCTTCCTCTGCCACCATCAAATTCCCTTCTGTTCCATGGCTCTCCAGACCTTCCACCACCTGATTCATCATTTCTATTGCCTCCATTCCATGATGATCCACCACCACCATCCCCAAAATTCCTTCCTCTCCCTCTGCCTCGATTTCCACGTCCAAATCCACCTCTATTATTTCCATTGTCATCATCACCAAACCTTGGGTTGTTCCAAGTAGGTTCCTGATCCCCCAAAGAGAAATTAGGTTTACACCAAGAAGATTCCTGATTCCCACCTGACGAGCCAGCGCCCCAGGTGTCACTTTTCTTGTTGTCATCATTACCCCCCTTACTATTCCAGGGATCATCAGCCTTTTCCTTAGATGGAGTGCCCTTTGCCGTCGTGCTCCAGCTACCATCCTTGTCATCAGCACCCACAGTAGAAGACATCTTGCTGGCCCAAGGATCATTTTCTTGTTCTTTACCTACAAAAATAAAATAAAAGCTCAACAAGAGACCCAGAACAGATAACACTGCTGTTCAGCTTAAAATGGTCCAGCCAAGTGACCAATGCAACCATTCAGATAGTCTCTTGAGTACCTTCATTAGAACCAAACTTGTTTGCCCATGGATCATTCTGTAGTCCTTCACCTACACATGACAGTGTGAATAAGATCTATGTAACAACTGCATCTACAAGTATGTAGAATAAGAAATTTGCTTGACTCAACGCTACCAGCATTTTCCCACTTACCCCCATCATTGCAGGAAGAGTCTTTCGCCTTGGTGTCCCAGCCACCACTGGTATCCTCAGCACCACCAGAAGTCATCTTACTTGACCAAGGATCATTCTGTTGTTCTTTACCTGCAAAGAGCCCCCAAGACAGCAAGTGAATTAGGAAGCTCAGAGGAAAACTACAGATGGAAACACTAAACAGAGGGGGGGAAAATCTCTGATTGCTTCTCAATCACCTTCAGTAGAAGACACCTTGCTTGCCCAAGGATCACCTTGTTCATCTACACAAGAGTAATACAAATAAATGCTCTGTAGCATAAAATGGGCAGCGAGAATGTCAATTACTTGATTATAATATTGATAGCTCTCAGCTTGAGGACCAGTTTGTGCTTTGCACAAATTTAAAATGTAATAAAAGAAGCAGCTGGAGCCTTAGGAAAATCGAGAAATTTGAGAAGCATGTTCGAGCTGCCATTTAAAAAAAATAGTCGCTTGAAACTTTAATATGGAAACTAGAGGTAGAAATTAAAAAGGTTTACTGACCTACAGATGGTTTGTTATCCTCTGAATTATTCCAAGTCGGCCGATTTTGACCATATGACTTGGTGCCTCCACTGCTACTCCAGGGCTGGTTACTTGGTGGATTTGTAGCGTTCCAATTACCTCCACCACCCCATTTTGGTCCATCACCACTGTTCTGTTCCCTTCCAAACACAGAATCGCTTCTATCATCATTTCTCCAACCATTGTCTCTCCCTCTCCCGCGTCCGCCATATTGCCCCCTTCCTCCTCTTCCCCTTCCCCTATATCCACCAGAATCTCCAGCTTCTTTGTCTACCTGATTATCAGACCTCCAGGAGGGTCTTTCAGCATTGTCACCACCCCATGAATTCTTCCAACTTCCTTGATCATTTCCGCCATTGAAATCTCCAGATTCCTGGCCCCTACCTCTCCCTCGTCCTCGCCCAAAGCCACGTCCACCTCCAAAATTTCCAGGCCTGTTCCAACTGCTATTCTGATCATCACCCTTGTTCCAACCATCACCACCAAAAGATTTCGGTTTATCCCAATTGCTGTCACCAGCTTGGTCCGAAGCTCCAGCTTTGTTCCAATTTCCAATTTCATTGTTTGTTTCTTCAGACTTAGCAGATGACCAGTTTCCTTTGCCCCAACCTTCATCCTGTGCATTAGCCACAACAGATGACTTATTCCAGTTGGCAGCAGAAGCATCCCAACCTCCTGCGCCATCAGAAGTGTTCTCTTTAGACTTGTCCCAGTTACCATCTTCAGTGACAGGCAAAGAACTGCCCCAAGCCCTATTGTTATCCACATCTTTAGAAACATTGTCTTTTGTTTGGTCTTCAGTTGAGTTGCCCTTAGGTCGGCCCCATCCTTGACTGACATCCTCCAGCTTACTGTCTGGAGGCACTGTAGCCTTTTCCCAGCTATTTGGTCCTTCCATATCTACTGCTTTGACCTTGTTTCCCCAAGGGTCTGTGTCAGCTCCAGTTCCCATGTCCATAACCCTGCAAGCCTCTCCCCAGTTGTCACTCTTTTCACTCTCCTTATTGACAACCGCTCTGTCCCAGGAGCTGCCAGCAGCATCACATCCACCAACTCCAGCTTGTTTGTCCCATGCATTGCCACTAGAACCTTCCTTCTGAGTGGCACTAGTGTTCCAAACTTCAACAGCTGATGATGTTGCTTTCTTACCCCATGGATCAGAATCACCATCAGCAGAAGACACCACTTTCTTACCCCACGGATCAGAATTACCAGAAGCAGAAGGTACTGTTTCCTTACCCCATGGATTGGAATCACCGTCAGCAGCAGATACCGCTTCCTTACCCCACGGATCAGAATCACCATCCGTTTTCTTACCCCATGGATCAGAATCATCTTCAGCAGAAGTTTTCTTACACCATGGGTCAGCTTCTGATTCTCCACCTGAAAATGTAAAAGTTCCACACCCAGCCAAACTGTGAAAACCTCAAATACTGGCAAATGCGCTTAGCCTATTTAATAAGCATAAATGACAATATCTGCAATAGTGCAAGAACCATCAACCTAAATTTCTTTTACTACCTCCGTTTCGTGATGTATGTCCAGGGCCTCCGGAGCATCCATTTCGCAAATTTAGGTCCATGTATGATGACTGCTTTCATGGTGCGAGTTCTGGAGGGTATAACTAACCTAAGTAGGACATTTAATTTACATTTGGAGTTGTGGATTGACTTATAGTTTCTTTTGTATCAATGTTCGGTTTCCTTGGTCTGTTCACAATGGTGGGCATGGACAACTGAACATAACATTGATATCAGTAGAATTAAATCACTAACTCATAATTTTGTGATACTTTCTGGTTAATGTGGGCACTTGCTGGGTATCATCTCTAACCTATCCCAATTTGTTTGGGTAAGGATCCGTGGTTGTTTTTACAAGAAACCTTTACTGCATCCAGAAATGAAAAGATGCAAAAGTCACCTATTTCAACAAGTTGCAAACTATAAGTGCAGCAAATGTCTAAACCAAACCCACAAGAAAAGGCTGAACCACATTAAAAGGGTATCATTTGTATACACTCTTTATAAAACAAATTCAAAAGATTGTAAGAAATCTTGATTAATAGACCACGCCTCTTTTAATTCCACATTAGTTCAATCCTCATCAATAAATAGAGTTTTTCCATCGTTTCGTTCCTACTGGCATGATCCACTAAAGCAGTTTTTTTTTAGATTTCGCATAGCAAGCATCTGAACAGATAGTAATGCAATGCCTTTCCCTAAAAAATGATGAAACAAAAAATACCATTGCGATAAAGGCGCAAAAAAAAGAATGGTGACACAAACAAATAACTAAATATTACCTGCATTCTGGACTGGTAGCGTGGAACTTGAGAAGGGTTGCCATGAGTCACTGCAGCCCATCAAACAATTTGGTGAATAACAAGATATATAATAACAATAAAGAGTAGTTCAGAACATCTATTCCTCCAAGTAAGAGGAATGAGACAAATAAGAAAGAATTTAGCATCTTTGTTCTGTTCAGAAATTGGACCAGATACAAGCAAGGAGTTAAAACGGAACCGACCAACTACATCCTTGGGCAAAAGGTAGACTCAAAGAGCAGCTCACTAACACAACCTCAACAATTCAATAGCCACGGTTGGACATTTACTTTTTACACTCACTTATATATATGCTTAGTACTCAAAAACAAGCTTAGCTTCAAAATGGAATAGGTCTAAATGCCCAGGAAAAGATCTCTAGTTAACAGAACCAGTCCTAGACCTAGCAGACAAGGGGAAGTGAAAAATAAACATCAAAAAGGCACCAGGAAATATATCTTAAATAATCTATACTAACTGTAAAGCAAAGACAATCTTTTCTTAAACATGTGGAATCAAGGCAGGCTTAAATAAGTACAAAATAAAGAAATTTGGTTCCTCACTTTTCAGTGATTTAGAACTCCATTTGACTACAAAAAGAGGGTTGTGACTACATTTATTCCTAATCTCAAATGAAGGGTTCCTGTATATCTTGTCTTATTTTTATGTACACCAGGACTACATTTATTCCTAATCTTAAATGAAGGGTTCTTGTACATCTTGTATATTGTATTCTTTTTATGTGCATCTTTCGTGAATTAGGACCCTAGCAGCATGTGCAGCAACAGCACAAATGAGTAAGGAAGTTCATTGTTGGCTGTTGTGGACAACAGGTCATACATTAGGAAGCAAGGAAGAGTAGTTCAGCTAGGAAAAGGCATGGCCAATTGTTTGATAAAGTTCAGGAAGAATTAGGAAACCAAGCAGTACAGAAAGAAAGATGATGTGCAAATGGTCCAAGACAGCTACGAGGTATAGTCGGTACCAGATTAGGAGGGATGAAGAGATAAGATGGGATCTATGTATCACCAATATGGGACTTTGGTTTGGCAATACGGGTACAGTGATACATAATTCTGAAAAAATAATGCTGTGGTAATATAAACAATATAAGAGTATCAAAGTATCAGATATAGGATCCGGGTCTGGATGGGTTGCTGAAGTATAGAATATGCAAGTGTAGATTAAAAGCTAAGAGATTGCAGAATTCCAAAGCCTGGCTGTCTTACAAAAAGAAGTCCTAATCTATAGCCTGTATTTGGCTATTTGCTATCAATCAACGTCTCTAGTTGTTTCATCCCAGAGACCCAGCCTATGTCTATTCTTCTCCCCATGTATCCCTGATTCCAAAAAAAAAACATGTTGGCTCTCATTGCATGGTAATGGTATTTATCCAAATGTGAACCAAGATTTGCAACGACTATTCAAAAAGATCAAGAGTTGTTAGTTTATGCACTAGTGATGAACAAAATGCTCCAAATGACAAAGTATGCCAGTATAAAAAAAAATCGAGGGGATGGTGTTTTTCTCTTCTCCTGGAATGAATGGCAGAGCTCGTGATTTATCTAACAAAAAAAATTCCAACAGAAGAAATGCTGCAGGCCACTCTCTGATCAAAATTTATTGCTTGCCCTGCTAAATATATAGATTGCTAATAAAGAGTAGAACAGAAATACCCCAACGCCCAACAGCATTTTCCAATGAATCAACTTGACGATTGGTGACCATTTCTAGGGGAAGAAATTATCAACAGAAATCTTTCTAGCACAGCAGCATTGCGCAATGGTAGATTGAATTTGGCTGCTTAGGTTTTGCATTGTTGATATATCTGTGCAGATTACCCCAACTTGATTGGGACTAAAAGGCTTTGTTGCTGTTGTACCTGTGCAGTAGCAAATCAACCCCAGTGGTTCGACCCACCCCAGTGGTTTGACGGGTGGGAGGGAGTGGACACCCGCAAGGGAAAAACAAGGATTCTAGATGTCCGAGTAAACAGCAAAAAGGTGAAGTATATAAAACAAACCTGCCAAACGATGGCAACCCATTGTCCCATGAAGTTTTGCCTGCTTCTGAACCTAATAATCAATGAAAGTAACAAATCCGATAATTTTAAACATCAATCCAGCAGTATAAGAGAACAAAGAACTTGAATCTTGTAATGTATGAACTTCCTAAATTCAGCTTTTCCATTAAAAGAAAGTAACTCATTCCTCAATGGAGCAGATGGCTTTTTAATATACAGCAGTCAGCAGGTGAGCAGTAAAATATTTGGAGACTTTCCCGTTTACACTGTAGAGACTGATCCAAGAAAGAAAAGCCCAAACTCTACATAAAATATTAATCTCACACTTACCAAAGAAGGATGTATCTTGACTTCCAAATTTACTAGCTGGAGCACCAGACAAGTTATCCCTGGTAGGCCATGTAACATAATGAGAAGCTAATATGGAAGTGATACCATGCTTTGGCATAATGATGGTGCAATTGCATTACAGGATTTACAGCATATGAGGCAAAGAAAAGAAAACTAAAACATGATTCAGTTGCTTACCCCCTATTAGCTGGGACTGAGAGAAGATCAGCTTGTACTGCACACATGGAGAAGTTAGTCATTGTTCAAACAACAGCTCCAACAATATGTAAGCTAACCAACCTGTAACAGTTTTCAGTAGAGAATCTAGCTTAACAGTCACATCATTCCGAAATATCCGAACTACTCGACAGAGGTAGCCCTTCAAAGGACCCTTTCTAATACGCAGCATCTGCCCAATAGAGAAAAGTTGTTCTCTGGTGCTCCTGTAAGGCCTTTCAGCTGTATTATGAAGGAAATCAGAACGATATACTTACATGCAGGAAATATTACAGAAGAAATCAAGAAACACTTACTGTCCCGATGCTCATTTTGCTCATACGTAGGTTCAGAAAACATGGGAGTTGGAAAGTCCTGATACATAGAAAGCAAAGTGACACAAAGAACGTCCTCAATTCATTGACAAGTAGATACCCATATCTACGTACCGAACTTTCAGTAGTAGAGCTTCCCAGACCCTTCCGTATCTTTTCGCATGACCCGCTTTGAGCACAGAAAAACCCACAGTTCTCACTTTCACTTTCATTATAAATGAACAGTATCCCCAAGTACAAGTGTTTAACGACCCCTTGCTTACCCTGCAAATATATTTAATCAAACCACAAGTGTGCTAAATGGAAGAAATGGTATTCTTGAATACTCCAAAAAAACAAAAAAAACATACGCTGGAATTCAAAAGCATGCTGCATGTTACTGCAATAACAGTGCAATGTGTCTTAGATAAGAACAATTTGGCACAGTAGCAGTACTAGTACATGCACAATGTTAAAACCATTGGCAATACTCAGTGAAAGAATCCACAGCGCGTTATTAAAATGTCTCAAATTAATGTTTCCTTGAAATAAAAGCAAAAAAACAAAATATATAAATTCCCATACTGCTTACAAAATGAGAGACCAACAGCAGATTCCTGTCAGATTAATAGTTCAATTTTCACCTGAAATGGCCCTTCCACAACATTAACAGTGTCGTTAATGGATATTGTCTTCTTATGATGATCAATAGCTGTAAACATTTTATCTATGCAGACTTTCTTAATATCCTGCTTTCTCACTGTCACCGCAGATCCTTCAGGACCACCCTTTAGTATCTACACAGAACCCATTCTTCTTAGACAAAATTAAGGATACAAAATTGAAGTGTGCATTATAAGATTATTACCCTAATAAATCCATCTTTCTCAACAGCAATGATCACACCAAAATCTTTTCGCCTGCTCATTAGGAAATAAAATATAAGGATGAAATCCGTAGTTAGTGGACAGCGATTATAAACCATATAACACACTCACCCATAGAGTACAAGATCATGAAGGTTGAATTCATCGTTGTCATCATAATTTTCAGTAGAAGTTGATGCTTTAAGGTCCGATGCTTTTGAGGATTTTATTTTAGACGATGATGACTTCATATCTCGCTCTGCTGGAAGGTTCCTTTTCTTAGAACCATACATGCCGGAGAGCCAATCCAAGTCATCAGCAGAAGCTCTATTGCTTGGACTAGAAGAGAACTTCAAAAGCTCCATTTCTGTCGGTTGTATCCCCCAATAAATCAAAGAACTAAGTGCAACCTTTTTATACAGAAATCCATCTTTGAACATCAAACCATCAAGTACTTCAAAAACTTCACCAGTCTGTCTATCGCGCTTTATTTCAATATGAGGCCTGAAGAACCTGCATGACAAATCACATTTTGGAAACTGTGTCAACTGTCAAGACTGGTTAAAACAAAATAAAAGTTTAATGGATGTAGGACAAGGAAGCTTCAGAAGGAAAAATTACTCTAGTTCTTGGGAGCTGATCAACCGTGGAGCAGGAACTGCAGCTTCTTTTAGTGAAACTGCACCACCCTGCAAAGACCAAAGCGTGAGATAAGTTAAGTAGTTAGCAATCAGGCTCCTGCCAAAACAAGAACTGTGAAAGGAGAAGGTGGAAACAAATGGTTGTTCACAAGCACATCGGAGCCAAACAATATTGTGGGCTGACAAACAAGCAGTTATATAATCAGTTGATCAGTCAAGGGAATATACATTCAGTAAATGGAACCCCACTAGCATTCTATCCCAACATGCAAGCTGTCCACCTCAGCAGTCCAGTATCACATGCAATTACAGCTCATTAGCACATGCAATTATGATATCCACGTCAGCAAGACACATCATCCACTAACATGCTTTTGGTTGCCCACATCAGCGTGTCATGCCATCCACTAACATTATTTATAATAGTTTATCGTTTCATATAAGTAATTATAGGTATTCTAGTTTCATATTCCCACAGGGGTATGCTTCTAATTATATCTATTGTAGAACACAATACTATCGGTGCATCTAGATTCCAGAGATGTCTCACAGATTGAAGCAAAAGTCCCCCAGATAGCAGATATCTATATCATACTTAATCATGGCCAGGAACAAAATAAATTCGAGTAGCTTGGATAAATAGAGAAAGCAAATCAATTCAATAACAGTCATTTTTAATGCGGAAGTATAAGAACATTACAAATTTTTTCGAAATAGCATGGAGGTCAACTCTGGGTATAATTTTTATCATCACTTTTTTCCGTCCATCATCCATGCTAACGACCTAAAAAGTCACAGGAAAATAGTGATGTAAGAACATAGAAAATGAAAATATATGAAGAGGGACGATGCCCCCAGAAAAGAAAAAAGGCACAAACACATTATACCATACCTGTGCCAGATCACCTTTATAGTTTCCATTCTTCATGCGGACCCATGTACCACGAGAGATTACAAATGGTTTCGTACGGCTGGATAACAAACTAGGAACTTCAGCCGCAGGAACAGAAGTAATTCTGCTTATGTACACACTACAAAACCCTTTGCATGCCTGTAACATGGGATGTCTATGGTCAGTGAGCCATTTTACAGCCAAAATACAAAAGCGTATACATAGAGATATTAATAGAAAAGAAAACATTCTATTTACTAAAAATAGTTTTTACAAATTCATTAAAAAGTTCCTCCCTTTCCTATGAAGTAGTAAAACTTGGAGTGCGTACAAAATGAGAAAAGCAAAGCTAAATTATGCCACATAAAAAATATCAGGGTTTTTAATCTTAAATGTTACATTATACTCCCTCCATTCCAAATTATAAGATGTTTTGTTTTTTCTAGATATATGTAGTTTTTGCTGTGCACTTAGATATACACTGTCTTGATACATAGTAAAAGGAATGTATCTAGAAAAGAAAAAACACCTTATAATTTGGAATGGTGAGAATATATTACACAAAACAGCTATAGCATAATACGCACTGCACTACATGTCAACCAGCACGCTCTTTCTAGTATGCATGAAATTTTTTCTCATGCTGTAAAAGGAACAGATTGTGTACCTCTGTAACATCACAGGCCTTCTCCGCTTCAACAAAAACAAACCCTCTTATGTGATCAAGTGCAAATGCTGTGATAATTGGAACTTTGGTACCAATTTTTCGCAGGTCAACAAATTTTTGCATGAAGCAGAAGGCCATTTGGCGCTCACGCCCAACCTGGAAAGCAGTTAAACAAATCAGCACATGCACAACAAATGCTAATCGAGCAATGTCAAGTCAAGGGTTTGATAATCACAAACCATGCATTTAACTTTCCAAATAGTAGGCTCTTTGAGTGCACAATCCATGGGGAAAATGTCATCATCTTCTCTAGAATAGCTCCGATCAGCAGCGTACTTCACACGATTACTGTATCGGTTCTTGATGAATTCCTCAAGTTCGTCGCCACTAAGCTCCTCTTCCTTTACAAGAAATGGAAGAGGGTGTGACCTTTCAGTTCTTTTGTGACTCAGATTTTGTACATGTTCCCCACCAGTAAAGAAACCTGCAATTGACATAAACAAGATCACATGAGCAGAAGATTGTGAGAATCACTAGGCAATAAAACCTTCATATACATTTATAGTCCAAGAGTATGGGATGGGATGAAATGACATTAGTGCAATTGTGAGTATAGAACATAGACCCTAGGCATCCAGATAATTGATGACAACATTAAGTCAAAGTGCAATGGCTGTTTGCTGTAAGGCGTAACTGGTTGATGACACTGACAAAGGTCCAAAAAAGGAAAAAAAAAACTGGTGATTGCTTATGGAAAAGTAGAACAGCACATGATGGAACAGGCAAGAACAACAAACAGCTTACATCCAGCATTACATGGACACGGATGTTTGTTTAGGAGACACACCAAATAGCCCTTGGAATCCAGAGAGGTGTAGGAATCTGAATATCTGATGCAGGTGCAGGGGTATCGGACACAGAAAAAAATTAGGACACGTGTGTCCAGGTAACACTGCTTATATCCGAACTGCACAATAAATGAGACAAAAGAGCACAAAGCAAAGCTGATTTTGGATGGTACATATTTGTCGATTCATGAATTCTGATTTCCCAAAAATAGAGGCAACAATAAAATACCTTGCCATTGATGTAGAAGAGGAAATTAACATACAGGACTAATTCATTTTGCGCAAAATGTGTTCTGGACAAAAAAAAACCAACAACTGTTCTGAAGGCTATATAGTTTGCTAGTGCGTCACACTAAATGCACCACATTGTAAAGATGTATTGTAATAATAACAATAATAACCACATAAAAGCACGACCTTGGATAACAAAGGTCAATCACCACATTTTGCCCAAGGACTCACACCAAAACCAAAACCAACAAAATCGAGTTTCTATCTATTAGCACACAGGGATGATTTCGTCCTCGTGCAACTAGACACTACTAGAATATCGGATTCTACAACTTTTAGTTAAGAGGTGAAATTTCTACAGTGCTGTATAAGGGTTCCTGTCGTTAATCCCTCCAAAACCCTCATCAATCAACACAGATCAAAACCTAGGTAACAGATACAAGGTAAAAAAAAATGTATCCGAAATCATCCGCCCAGATAATCCGCATTGCGCAAAACACAAACCCAGATGGATCCCCTCAACCCATCCACGTCTCACGCACGCCTCGGGGACCGAACCGGATCCGTACTCACCGTCATCAGGGTCATCCTCGGACTCGACCTCGAGCTCGTCCTCCTCCTCCTCATAGTCGTCGTCGACGCCGGCTACGTCGTCGACGAACTGGAGGACCCCGGCGCGACGGCGGCGCTTCGCGGCGGAGGACGACGAGGGCCCCGCCCCCGCTTCGCCGGTTGCCTTCCGCCGCTTCCCGCCGGACCCGGAGGCCCCACCGGCGCCTGGGCCAGGGGATTCGGCGGCCACCTGCTTGCCCTTCCCCTTCACTGCCATGGCGAAGGGAGCAGCGAGCGGCGGAGTGGGAATGGGGTGGAGTGGGGAATGGAAGACGACTCGCCCGAGGTGGAGGAGGCCTTTAACCACTCCCTTCCGAGGAGGCGAGGACGCAGAGGGGCGTTTGCAGATGCCCCCTTGAAGTACTATGGAATTGCTTTTACTTTATTTCCGTTTTTTTTTTACCACCGAACGCAATGAACGCCTTGTTTAGTTCCCCAACTCGGGGTGGCCAATTCGGCGCAGTGCCACCCCCGAGTACGGTAGCACATATATGGAGTACTAAATATAGATAAAATTAAAAACTAATTGCACAGTTTTGTTGTACTTTACGAGACGAACATTTTGAGCCTAATTAATCAATATTTGAATAAAAATTTACAAATACAAACGAAATACTACAGTGCAGAATCTTACACTATGCAAAATCAGCGCCTCCCAATTCAGCCGATCTAAACACGGCCCTGGCATGGCCCGATGGCCACATGGATTCGGGGGCGGAATAAGGCTGTGTTTGATGAAAGCACACTAACACTTTCGTTTGTATTTGATCATTAGTGTTCTATAATTAGGTTCGAATGATTCGTCTCGTGATTTAAAATTAAACTGTATAATTAGTTATTTTTTATCTATATTTAATGTTCCATGCATTCGATGTGACGGAAAATCTTGTAAACTTTTTGGAAGTTTGAAGGAACTAAACAGGCCTAAGGGTTTGATTTCGAAAGGTGTGAGTGGGTTCGGGTGCAAGTGGGTTAGGCTGGAACCGCCGGAATCTGACGCCTGTTCAGTTCGCAGATTCTCTCCCCTAATTCCACTATGCAAAAAGAAGATTCCCCGTCACATCAAAATGTCGGCAAATGCATGGAATACTAAATGTTGATAAAATCAAAAACTAATTGCACAGTTTTATTGTACTTTGCGAGACGAATATTTTAAGCCTAGTTAGTCAAAATTTGGATAATTTTTACCAAATACAAACGAAATGCTACAGGAATTCTGCTACAGTGTTTTTCTCCCCAATTCACCAATCTAAACAAGGCCTGAATAGAAAATGGGCTACAATCACACTATAGGTTTTTTTTTTTTGACCGAAGGACAACTTTATTACTAGCAGCATGAAGCTGCTACGAGGGAAATGTGTTCCCCAATTACAAGATGTAGTATCTCACGCAGAGGACAGGAGTTCACGTGAGATACATTAGAGCAGGTAAAATTTGCTAGATTACATTGAGGTACAGTAGCTCTAAATGATTGGCGGGCAAGGAGATGAGCAGCAGTGTTTAAGCTTCTATGAATCTTCAACACTCTGTAGCTTGAGCTGACCATGGCATTAAGGAATCTCTGGGTGAATGGCCTGATGTCCCATCTTGGAGGAGAGCTCAAATCTGAGCCATTGAAGTAAGCTGCAAGTTGTTGGTTGTCTGTCAGGAAAGAGATATTCCCGAAGCTGAGACTCGAGACAATCATAGCAGCCAGCGCCATTGCAACCGCTTCAGCCATAAGAACACAGTTTACATGGCTGATTTGAGCTTTTACGAAGAATTTGCTTGGAGCAGTTGGGTCTAGGATAAAAATTCCTATACCAGCTTTCGTCGACGTCGGGGTTGAACCATCAGGCAAAGTTGAAGCATCAGTATAGCATCTTGCCCTTGTAAGTAAGCCTGGGAGGCTGCAAACATATTGATGTCTACAGCTTTGATTTGTCGCCATTTCCTGAGCCCCTGCATTAGAGGAAAGATTCATTTGCAGTGCGGAGGCATTGAAAATGCTATGAGCCTTGTCATTTTGTTGCATGACAACGCTGATGTCAGCGTCCACTGCATATTGAACCTACAAAACAGACCATTGCTTATTTTTGAAATGCAAGTTGTTCCTTGCTATCCAGATGTACCAAAGTGTAGTCATTAATCTTTGCAGATCAGCATCCGTAGTGTTGGTGGTGACGACTGTGGAGAGAGCCTCCTGCACACCATCCTGTTCAAAGGGGAGCAAAGAAGAACGCAGGGGTGTTTTGGAGGAGAACCAAACAGCCCTTGCAAAGTTGCAGTGAAAAAACAAGTGCGAGTCATTTTCAGGAAGATTGCAATTGGCACAGTTTTTACTTATCCTGTCAGAAAGGTTCCCAGCACGCACGCCTGTTGCAATGGCCTTCCTGACAAGCCTCCAGACAAAAGTTTTTATGTTATGAGGCAAAAGCTTGTGAGCCCATGCCCTTGTTAAGATGTCAAGAGAGCGCTATCCAATGCTTCTAGAGCCCCGGTTAAGGCGTTGAACCTGCAATTGAGAGTTGAGAAGCCTAAAGGCTTCTTTGGAAGTGCAAACACCCTTGGCAGAAGGTTTCCAAGTGATGACATCATTACTATAAGTGGAAACAATAGGGGTGCTGCAAATTTCTGCAGTTGCATGATGACCAAAAAATTTGAGAGATGAACTCAGAATTCCAATTTTGAGTGTCTGGGGACCAAAGATCAGAGATATTAATAGGCAAATGAGGCACATTTGTAAGGTCCAAATAGGCTAGAGGGGGGGTGAATAGCCTAATTAAAACTTCTACAAGAATTACTTAACCACAAGTTAGTACAAAAGGTGGCGGAGCAAAATGCAATCAATCAATCAATCACTTGTCGAGTGATTATACCGCCGTGTAGAGATGAGAAGTACCAATCAATCAATCACACAAGAGAAATCCTCGGGAAGAGAATGACACAAGAATTTATCCCGAGGTTCACTTGCTTCCCGGCAAGCTACTCCTCGTTGTGGCGATACACCCACTTGTCGGTTCGCGAGCTAATCGACTATCAAGAGTCGAGCCCTCGGCGGGCACCACACAACCGCACATAAGATGGGGATCCTCCAAGCCATGAGCTCCACTAGAGTATCCAATTCGTGAACTCCCGCGGGGAAAGATCACGAACCCCTTACAACACTTGGTGAGGGCTCCAACAATCTCCAATTGCGAGCTCAATCACCTCCGCTGCTCCAAGCCGTCTACCGTGTCGGGAAACACGGAAGAGTAACAAGAAATCCGCAGCAACTCGAAGATCAAGTGCCTCTAGAATGCAACTCTCAAGCAATGCACTTGAATCTCACTCAATCTCACTCAAGATGTGCAACCAAGCAAAGAGATGAGTGGAGGGGTTGTTCTCTAGCTCAAAGGATGTCTCTAGATCTCAAAATGTGCAAGAGTTACCCTCAAACCCCTGACATCCTCTATTTATAACGAAGAGGTACGCAGCTAGCCGTTACGGATGACGCAGCGAAAAAACGCGCTGACCGGACGCGTCCGGTCACTACACGACAGTAAGAAACAGTGCGCGTCAGAACTAGCCGTTGCCGTGACCGGACGCACTCAACCGATTGACCGGACGCGACAGTGCCAGCGTCCGGTCGCGTTCCAGTAAGCTCCCGTCGAGACCGGACGCGTCCGATCACACGTGACCGGACGCGTCGCGCGTCCGATCGGCACTCCGCTGCGCTCTGCCCCTCTGGACGTCTGACCGGACGCTCCGGTTCCGTGAGGGACCGGACGCGCCGGTCGCGCGCTCTACTTCTGCGCACAGGTGAACTGACCGGACGCGCTGGTCAGGCCAGACCAGCGTCCGGTCAGAAACTCTAGCTAGCAGCACCGAGTTGAACTGACCGGACGCGTCCGGTCAAACCGAGACCGCGTCCGGTGCAGCGTCCGATCGCCGTTTTTCAGTGAAAAATAATTCGGACTTTCGTCACCTTTTCTCGCCTCCGGCGCAATAGAAAATAGGCATTTCATTTCCTCAAAAACGCCTGAATCCCGCGCTCGCAAGCTCGGCGGGAGGGAGAGCGAACCCCAAACCCCTTTCTACCGCTCAAACACCACCGCCTTCGCAAATGTGCTAACACCACCAAGTGTACACCATCAAAGTGCATGTGTGTTAGCATTTCACAAATATTTTTCAAGGCGTTATGTTAGCTCTCAACTAGATCCTAATGCATATGCTCAAGACATTGATCTAGTGGCACTTGATTCCCGAGCTAACCGTGATTGCCCCTCTTGATAGTCGGCTATGTATCCTAAACCCGGTCAATCACTTCTCTACTCATCTTAGACCGGCAAAAGGAAAATCCTATGGTTATACCTTTGCCTTCCGCTCTTAGATTCTTCTCTTCCACTTGATCATCATGTCCATCATATTATGTGCGTCTCCACCATGATCTTGCTCATCATTTCATGCACCAAATCATGTGGTCTTGTGGCCATCTCTCCATGCCATTTCCACCTCCATCACATGTTGCTTATGCCTAGCTTAATCACACTTGATACAATAGCATTAGCAACTTGGTGTCATTAATTACCAAAACCAAACTTGGGCTTTCAACATTAACTGGAAGATTAATGTGAGAGTGAATTTCTTTCTAAATGGAACACCAAGGTGTGGACCAAATGCTAGAGTCCCCTTTGTGAATTTGAACAATGCAGTTATCAATCAATTTATCCTTGATCTGAATTACAGAGGACCAGAAAGCAGATTTTGTAGAAATATTACGGGCCAACCAAAAGCTAGTATTGTGAAAATATTTAGCTTTGAGAATATCAGAGAGAAATTTGTTCTTACCAGTTGCTATATTCCAGGCTGCAGAAGAATGAGACTGCGATTGACTGTGCGTAGATCATGGACACCTAAGCCGCCGTCCTTTTTGGACCTGCAAATATCATCCCAATATCTAAAATGGAAAGGAGAGGTAGAGTTGTCTTCTTGAACACCGGTCCACCAAAACCTCCTGATGATAGAAGTGATCTTAGAAATGAAGGTTTTGGAGAACAGAATGGTGGACATGTAGTAAATAGGTATGGATGCAAGGACTGAATTGATGTAGACTAGGCGACCGGCATGGTTGAGCTTATTAGCTTTGATGGTGGCAAGCTTGGTCCTGAACTTTTGGAGAATAAATTCATAAGCTTTGGTTCTATCATTGTGATTGAAAATGAGCGGATGGCCAAGGTAAAAGGTGTTGGGGGTGAGATCAGGGACTGGAAAGATGTTCTTGATGGCTCGCTTGCTTTGCTTGTCCACACACTTGCTGAAAAGGATGGATGATTTAGAGAAATTGGGGTTTGGCCAGAAGCATTACAGAAAGAAAGGAGGATGGCGTTGATTCCAGTAGCTTCCGCCTGAGTAGCTTGACCACAGATAATAAGATCATCAGCAAAAAGCAACGAATGAATGTGAGGGCAATCCGGACCAAGAGTGATGCCCTTAATATGATTTATGTTTGACCAAATTTGTAGTGAATGATATTCACATTTATGACGCTAAATCAATTTGTATTGAATAATATTCACATTTATGACTCTAAATCAATTTATTTATAACACTAAAACCCTGAGCAGCTCGTCGGTGGCAAGGAGGTGGAGGATTCGGTACCTTTTCCCCCTTTCTCTTCTTCCCATAAATCTTTTAGATGGTTTAATTTTTTTTTATCTCTTAGCTTGAATTCTGTAACTATGATGTTGAACCAATTAACCAAGGAAGTTGAATAATAGAATCGAAGTTTAATCTCTGATTTCAATGTTTTCTATTTTTTGTGTGCTGAAGCTACTTTTAATTTTGAGACTAGAGCCAAGATACCATGAGTGCTACAAGCCATATTTCATCAGGAAATTTGTCTAGGTTTCTTTAGCATGTCTTTTTCAAAGTAACATTACTTATTGATGTATAGTAAATTGTCTCAACAGGTCTCTAATAAAATAACTAGAAGAATGTATAATTGTTGGTAAAGGGAGTGAATGCTCCATGAGCACGCGATCAACAATAGGGCTGCCCATGCCCCCTTTGCATCCAAGCTCGCCGCTTAATCGGGACTCGAGACCTACGTGTTGTACTGCTGGGTATCTGCTCTATAAATACATAGATTTCTTTTGTCAATTCGTGTAGTCATGCATTGCCATAGGACAATCTCTTTTATTTAACACACTTAAAATTTACGCTAATGCTGCAGTCGAGGTGTCCGTCTGCCAGGATGCTTGCTTCCTGGACCTGTGGACTGCCCAGCAATCCTGTTGGACGACTTCTATGGCTTCTAAAAAATTGGACGCTTCGACGACTTCCCTACTCCATTTCGCTGCCTTCTCCATCGCCGCACCCATGCAGCCTGCTCGCCGCGGGCGCCTCCACTGTGCTACCCGCTTGTCATGGCCGTCTCCAATGAGCCGGCGAGCCTCCTCGTCGCCATCGGGGTCTGGCTGGCATGGACAACCCAGCAGCAGCCACGTAGGCACATGAACGACGTGTGTGGCCAGGCGACCAGGAGAGAGGGTCGTCGCTAGCCAGGTCCAGACCAGGCGTAGGCGTAGCTGCTCGCTGCTAGACCACACCACCATCCTAAGCCGTCGGCTTGCCAGAACTAGTTGTTCCCCGCTTTGCTCTGCGTTGTACGGAATAAGAAGGTTGAAAAAAATGCAGGTTGCAAGCGTATATTCCAAGTGTTTCGGATGTTGCAGAGGTATGTTGCAAGTGTTTTAGATGGATGTTGCAAACGTAGATAAGATGTTTCATATGTTGCAATGGTTGTACACGTATCTTGCAAACGTCTGTTTCTAATGTTTCATCTTTGTTTTTCAGACGTACGTTGTAAGTGTGTTTATCTAGATGTTGAATATGTTTTCATACATATATTTCAAGTGTTTTTATCTGAATGTTGTGTATGTTTGTGATTGGTTTCAAGTGTGTATTTAGGTGTTTTTTTGCAAGTGTTTGAGAAACATGTTTCAAGTAGTTCATCTTTCTTCAGACATATGTTGCAAGTGTTGCATCTGGATGTTTCAAAAGTAGATCGGGTGTTGCACATAGGATATGCGTGGGAAGTGGGAGGAGGTGCGAGGGGTCCCTACGCGCAGTCTAGCAGTGCGGGTGACGTTCGGGCGACCCGGGCCCCGTGTGGGCGCGGGGGCAGAGGCGTGCTGGCACGAGGGCAGGTGTGGAGTACGACGCGCGCGGGAAACAGAGTGTAGCATGGGCGTCCGAACGCAGACTTTTATCTAGACGTCCGGACGCTGGTTAAATTTATTCAACAATCAGGCATAATGACGTGCTTTAGCTTGCTCTTAAAGATGGACTTCATACCATACATAGTGTAAAGACATCTTCACGCATTGAATGAACTTTCATCGTGGTTGCTGATATTGTTGTACTCCTTCCATCTCTATTCAAGTGTGTGTCAGAAGTTTGGCTAAGTTTATAAAAAAATATTAGCATCTTCTTTATCTATAAATAAGTTTATTATGAAAATAGATTCAACGATCTATCTAATGATACTAATTAGTTACTATAAATATTAATATTTTATTTCATAAATCTAGCCAAGTTAAGTATGTTTAATTTCTCGGGAATTGAGAACAACATATAAAAAACAAAGAGAGTACATCACATCTTTACGAGGAATTACATGGAAAAAAAACTATGTGCACTATGCATTCTTGATCTACAATTTACAATTTTCAGGATTTGAGCGATCAAACGGGCATAGGACTGAGGCCAGAATGAGTATTTTTAGGCTCATAATATGTGACGATGGAATTCACTTGAAAGTTCTTAAAGAAGAAGCCTCCTCAATCGCACGGGAGAAAAGTTTTACGTGTGTGCCCCGCTGCTGCGTGCGGAGTGTCACCCTGTCTGATGATAAGCATCTTGACTTTGCAAAACATCATCACGAAAAAGTACATGTTCAGATTCAAATTATCGTGAGATTACAAGGCACGCGCATGGTCCTAGTTAATTTTAAAATAATAAGTATATAAATTAATATAATCACCATAAAATTGTGGTCCCAACCATGGTTTGATGGTTTGTTATTGTAACTTCTGTTTGAACTTTATTGGTCTCATTGCTTTTTTTTTGTCTTTCTTGAATATGGGTATATTAATGCATGAGAACTGTTCAAGTATATTGTAATTTCTATGACAATATTACTTGATTACGATTTGAACTATGTATTAATCATTATTATATACAGATAGAGGCCCATTTAATTCAAAACACCACATGCATGAAGAAAATTATTTTAAATACATACTATACGTGGTATACTTATTTTTTAATCTAGACCTAGGGCATTACAAAATCTAATTTTCGTACTAATCTTAGAGGTTGTTTGGATCGTTTTATTTAGAGGAATTGAAATCTACTTAATAAACTAGGCTATTAGGCTTAGAATTTGAATTTGATATTCTTCCACTTTCCAAAGTTCACATATAAGCCTATCTCAAACTTATAGGGTGGGAGATGAAAATTAATTCTATAGATCACCATGTTATGTTTCTACTTTGTAACATATAAGATGCTCTTTAACTCGTTCCTTTACGATAGAAATACAACATATAAGTATCTCTCTGATATAGTTAACAATAATATACAAATATAATCCATATACAACTATATTAGCTTAATTAATGTGTCTAAATTATGATTATTAAAATCAATTCAATTTCAAGGATCTAAACATGGTCTTATATTTTTCTAGCAAATTTAAATCATTAGATCATCATAATAGCGTATATTTTAATCTTTTAATTTCTACATTCTCTTGATGCCCTTTTAACAAGATATATAGGGGATCAGGATGTTTGTTTTGTTGAAATCCTAGCCATCGACCCTGTATCCAACGCCCAACGGCCGTTGGCCTCTCGACCAAAAACCCCAACCGCCTTACGGAGTACCTCCCGCCTAAACAAGAACCTCCTCCGCGTTCCCCTTCCCTCCGCGCACCAAATCAAGAAACGCCACCCCGTTCTTGGATTCTTGATCAGAACACCGCGCGCACGCAGACGCAGACGCAGACGCAGACGCAGCAATGGAGTTGTTTGAGAACGCGCGCTCCGTGCGTCTGAAGAGCCACCTCGGCACGTACCTCTGCGCCGCCGACGACGCGGAGGCCGTCTCCCACGGCTACCGCCGCAACTCCCGCGGCACCGTCTGGGCCGTGGAGCCCGCCGGCGACGAGTACGTCCGGCTGCAGGGCCAGCGCGGGCTCTACCTCGGCGCCGCGGACCCCGGCGCGGCGCTCGACGCCGCCACGCCCAGCTGCAGGGTCGTCCAGGGCGTGCCGTCCACCCCCAACGACAGCGCCTTCCTCTGGACGCCGCGGCGGGAGGATGGGGAGCGCGGCGGCGCCGGGTGCCTGACACTGTCCGGGCCACTCGGCCGCCTCCTCCGCGCCAGCTTCGGGGAGACGCCGCGGGACAACGCCGTCACCCTCGACTTCGAGGTCGGCCCGGAGGAGAGCGCGTGGGTGGTCGAGGCCGTCCCCGCGGAGCAGGCCGCGCGCCCGCCGCCCTGCCGCGCCCAGTCCTGCGACGCTCGGATGCAGGCGACTGCGGCGACGTCGGACACCGCGTCCAGCTCCTTCGTCAGGTTCTACTCCGCCAAGGTATCCGAACAGAAGCGTGACCCTGATTGGTTTCCTTGCTTCGTTCTTTCCTTATCTGATGCTTCCGGTTCTTGCACTTTTCCAAGCGTGTTCCCGTCGGTTGATTTCTTAGAGAACCAACACCTCTTGTTGACTCGCTAAGATTCATTCTAGCGTAATTGCCAGCTTGTTCGCGCAATTAGCTAATTGGAGGTAAAAAAGAACGCTAACTTGATTGGTATTTGGATAATCGAAGCTTGTTCATGGTAGTTCTGTTCTGAACGAGCGTGTTCTGCTGAATTGGTTCATTTGCTGATCATGTTATATGAGTTTTGTGGCTTTGATCAATTCGTATCCAATGCTAAGAAGAAATTCGTTATGATTTTCAGGAATCCAAAACCAAGGTCGAGGAGCCGCCATCAATCGAGGAGCCTCTGCACATGCCGGCGCAGCGCACCATCTTCCACAACACGGCCAGGGAGGACGGCGCCGTGGACGACTTCGACGAGGGGACCTGGAGGTACTTCACGTTCGACGAGCAGAGCCTGTCCGCACTGAGCCGGAGGCTGCAAGAGGAGACCAAGCACAAGGACTTCGTCATCTGCCGCCGGAGCGGCGGCGCCGTGCCCAGGCTGTTCCCCGTCGTCCTGGACCTGCCGCCCGGCAACGACGAGATGGAGTTTGTCCTGGTCTTGGTGCCATCTAGAGGTGCTACTCCGCTACTACTGGAGCTCATGGCTCTCCTGAACATATACTAGGCATTTATGAAACAATCGCTAACATTGTGCATCGCTTGTACACTGCAGCGGCAAATGATCTTCAGTGGCCATAGGGACGTGACCTGGTGGTACCTTTGACAAGGATGGAGAGTAATTTGGCAGTTCGGCAAGAACTGAACATTTTTGTTCTAGTGTATAGACTGTAGAAGTCTAGAGCCGTGCATAACGGAAACTGAACTTTCTGGTTAAAATACTCTGAAATTCCAATCACCTCGTGGGTTCAGGAATTTTTGGCTTCGTCCTTTAGTTCTGGACACTGAACTTGTAGGCTTGAAACATAGCAGATGGACAAAAGTTGTCAGGAAGGTGTGCTGAATTGTGTTCAGCAATGCTCGTGGAGATTCTTTTAGTTAATCCATCTCTTGTGAGTTACTTTATCTCTGATGCAGTGATTCTAATCAGTCTTTCGTCAGATTTGGTTGCCTTAGCTGAAATCGTAGTTTAAAGATGCTTGAAGCCGAGTAATTTCAATCTTCATTTGAACAAGCCAAGAAGCGATCAGTTCGCAACAGCCAACAAGTTCAGGACATGCACGAACATTTGTTCACTGTTTGAGGAAATATGAACCATACAATGATACAACATGAACCAAAATCACACTATCCTAAAGGGAACGCTTTGCATCAACCCCAGCTATATGATATCTACTGACCTCTATTTCTCACTGTCACGCCCCCACCCCCCGCATCCAGTATGTGAACAAAAACTTCTGCAAGGGTGACACTGACAAGATAAAACGATGCAGACTAATGCATCAACAAGCCATTTGGTCCCGGAAAGTTGCTATCTCCTCAAACACAGGCAGCCTCCTTGACCTGAACGGCGTCCACTCATTCATCACAAGGTCTAGTTTGCCCATGATCTCTTCATGGACACTGAGGCCAACTTCGAATGGCGATGAAACACACTTCAATGGGTTTAGTTCGCGGAGAAGCTGCTCAGCACGGGCAACCACCTTTTCATCTTCTGATCCATAGATTCTACGTAGCCGAACATCCTCGAGTGCTTGTCGTGCCTCCTCGTGCCTACCCTGCTTAATCAGGCACAGCCCAAGGTTGCACGCCCTGTTGGCATCAGGCTCAATAGTTTGTGCCTTGCGGTACACCAATTCAGCGGCTTCGAAGTTGTTCTGCTGCATGTAAGCCCAGCCAAGATTGCCCTGTGACATACACCGGAGATTTTTTTTTTCAGTTAGCTGACTAGCTGTGTGCAACTGAAACTTGGTGGACAGGTGAATAAGTTATCAGTATGAGTAACCAGGGAGCACAGAACGGTACCAGAATGCGAGACGTCTCTTGTTGGATTGAGACCTGAAACTTCTTGCCATGGGATCGTGCTTTCTTCGTTGCCTTCCCGTTGAAGGCCTCACCGAGGTATATCATCTTCAGCTTCTGTTTCAGAAGCTCAATCTGTTCCTCAACTTTCCCGCATTTCTGAAAGATGTGACCAATCAGATTAGAATGTAGGAGCTCTTGAGCACTTGTGCAAGATTTGCAGCAGCAAAAAAGAGTACCTTGTAGAGATCAATGAGGAGGTTGTCGAGGGACTCCTGAGCCTGCTTGGAGCAAAGGTGCCTGAAGGATCTGATGGCCTCGATTGCCTCCTCAGAACGATCCTGCTGCTTCATCACCACGGCCATGTCCTTCAGGGCACTGTCCACCCTATCCCCTGAGTTGATTGCCTTCCAGAACCACACAATTGCCATATCCGGTTGCTTCTCCACAAGCTAATTCATGCAATGAAAAAATATATATAATTCGAATTAGTGCTCAAGACTGCTTTAGATGGAATTGAGGAAAGTCTTGTATAGTAAGCATAAATAAAGCTGTCACAATTAAGTGTTTAAGTACTTAATTCTAATAATCAGTCATGAATCACATCATTTACTGGACCAGTGAATAACTTGTTGGACCACTCCCCATTTCAGACAACCATGTACTCGACGCCCAATATGGTAGTAGTACATAGAGTGGGTCAATGAACAGTGTATCTAAAAGCATAGAACCGAATAAAAAGAATTATCACAGTCAATATCCATATAAAGTAAAAGGCAATCTAACCCTAAAGTTCCAAATACACGATATCAAGTTTCTACTGACGAACAAAGCGAAGACGATAAGATATTGGAATATCGTGATTATGAAGACATCTACTTCTAGGATTTGCCAAAAAAAGAGCATACTAACTCATGAGTGAGTATATACATAAGCTAACAATAGCGCCAGGGTTGCTGCTATGCCGATGGAATATTGGCAAGAGCAGGAAGGACTGTAACCTGGAGGTGCTTGGCTATGACGTACGGGCTGTCGCCGGCGGGCACCTTGTGGACAACATGGAAAAGATCCTTCTTGTCCCCGCCGGCACCACCACCTTTCCTCTTTGAAGAAGCCATGGTGACTGAGGACCTGAGGTCCGAATGGGGCCGGGGTCGGCTTGGCGAGAGACGAGAGGAGCAGAGGTGGGCGATGAGAACGAGCAACGTCCGCTGATAGGCGGTTTTCTTTTCGCGGTTTGCGGGATCTGGGGGCAACGAAGAGGGGACTGGGAGGAAGATGAGTGGGGCGGAGTGAACCTGGATGGGAGGGCGTCCAGATTCCGGAGTCTGGGTTGGATGGGGACATGCCGCCCATCCAGCTGAGCCGCGGAGGCAGGTGGGTGACGTGTGATAAGGCCGGGTGCAACGACGTGTGCTTGCGGCGCCTTGAGGTTGATGGCGGGGGAGAACTGACCTGAGTGGTGATGGACAAAACAGGAAGGTAAAATTACTACGCTTACATCAACACTCAACACGTCCAAATGTATTTGGATCTGCTGCATTTTTCTAAATGCATGTTGTTTGATTGCAGAGTGTAACTGGGAGTGTTCCATGTTGATTTTATCTGTTTACAATTTATAATGCCTCCGGTTATAATTAAACATATTTTGAGCATCAAATTTGACTTTTAGTTAGCTACTAGGGTCATTTAGAGCATGTTTGGATCCATTAGCACTAAAAATTAGCAGCTAAATTAGTACTATTGGATCCAAATAGACCTGCTAATTATTAGTTAGGGACTGATAACTATTAGTTCCATTAGCTAGTTTGGAGTTGCTAATAGGTGTAATAGTTCATATGCACTTTCAAGTCACTATCCAATCACCTATTAGCAACGGGATCCAAACGGCCTCTAATAGCTAGAAAAAAAACAGCTAACAAAAAATAGCTACTATTAGCTATTAGTTAGCTAATTTTTGGTACTGATGGGTTCAAACAGGCCCTTGCTTATGAACGAAGACAATATTTTCCTTCGAGTATTCTTTTATGTATTTATTTTATAGTAATATTCCTAGTATATGTTTGCAATACAAAATTTCAAACCTACACTTAACTTTATCCATGATGTTTGAATTGTCCTTTTGTATTTCTTTATGTACATACATACTTTTCTACTTCCTCCATATTAAATTAGAAGATGTTTTCACTTTTTCTATATACATTGTTTTTACTATATATCTAGATATAGTGTGTATTTAAGTGCATGACAAAAGTTATATATTAAAAAAATAGAAGCATCTTATAATTTGGAATAGAGGGAGTATATTTTTAGTTTTGTCTCTCTCATACAAGGTCGAGCTTGGAGTTGAATATTTGTACAGAAACATAATACAACCATGTCTCTCTCATATCAGGGCGACCGGGAGCTCCATGCCGGCTTTGCTCCTGCCATGTGCGAGCGGCGAGGGTGGTGTCCATGTGAAGAGTGTCGTCGTCGGCTGCGAGAAAATGAAACCGGATGGAACTGAACAAAGCGGATCGGGCTACTGGGGAGAGAGATTAGTTGGACTGGATTTGTGCTAGACATGGGCCGGGTGCAGACTAACCGGGCCCAAATGCGACCTAGATGGAAAATAATTAAGAAAATGTTTAATTGCTGCTTTGAGATTCGTATATTTTTTTAGAAAGAGATGTAACAGAGCAGTTCTCTTTGAAAAAAAGGCTATGACCAAAACATATAGGATGATATTGAGGGCCTGTTTGGAGGGACTCCGGCGGCTCCGACTTTGGGGTACTGTAGCAGTACTGTGAAGGAGCCACTGGAGCCCCTAATCTTTGGCTCCTCCGGCTCCTCACTGTTCTCAGTTCAAATCTACCGGAGCCAAAGCTGCTGCACAAGCTGCTACAGGGCCGCACAGTGATGCACCGGACATGGACAGGCGGAGCCAGAGCCATGCGGAGCCAAGCCAAACAAGTCCTGAATTGTGTTGGTTCATGCCATAGTGGCGGAGCTAGTCAATTTTGACGCCTAAGGCCACTGTCAATTGACGAGCTCCATCATTGACTATCAAAGCATATATATACCGCCCGCAACGAGACTAATACCGATAAATAACAAAACAAAGCTCATTGATGCATAAGTTTAAATGATATCTCGATTTCATATTTAAATCCATGATATAATTGATGGAACATGAAAGTGGTTTAAAAAAATACCAAACTAATTATGGTTTGGTTCACCCTCGCCTCTCATATCTTCACTTAGCTTCATATGGACCTGAACCTACACATGGATTTGTGTTTAAGAACATTAGCAATGCAGTCCATAGATATAATTGACCACTTGCTCTAGTTTGAGACGGGGATTATTTTGCAAACCATTTGCATTGCTAGCTACTTCTTCTGTTGTTTCTGGTTCTTCGACAACATGTGGTTTTTCTACTACTACTGATTGCGGTTGTGCAGATGGTTGTGTTTGTGGCGCTGGTTGTATAATTGGCATAGGAGCCGGAGTAAAAAAGGATTTTATTGTCCTGCTCCTCTTCATTGTGCAACTTACTTGAGTACTACAACTACAAAAATTAGAAGAGTTCAACTTTAATTTAGAAACGGACCCATAGAAGTGAGAATGGATAAATAGGGGAATGGGAATTAGTATTACCAGGAGCTGGGGCGCTGGGCGGCAGACCGGCAGTCGTAGCAGAAGGAGTGCTGCCACCCGCCGCATGCAGGGCATGGGTCGCCGGGCATCAGTGGGGGCGTGGGGTGCTGCCGCCCGCGCGCAGCTTAGGGCGCCTCAGCGTAGCCGACTTGCCGTGCAGGGGTGGCCGTTGGCCGGCGGAGGCGCGGAGTCGCCTAGGGTTGGCCGCAACACTATGACAGTGAGGAGAAGCAGGGAGTCGCGAACAAGCGCGGTGCGGCGCTCACGAGGCTGACGCTTGCTGCCTCCTCGGCTCCTTCCCCTCTCTTTGCTGGGCCAGAAGTGCAAGAAATTTGGCCCAACGCCTAGGGCCAGACCGAAAAACTATTGGTACTCTAATGATTTTTTTGGGCCGCGCCTATAGGGCCATGGCCCTAGTGGCTCAAGGCCCATATCCGCCCTTGTCACCAAAGGCTTGACTTGTTGATGTCACTTGAGAAAGAGTGTAATTGGGATTTTAACTAAGGTTCAGAAGAGAGATTTGGCAACCTAGTCTTGGGTTGTTATAGGATCCATAATACCCTCTGCCTTGGAACTAGTCGGTCACGCTGCTTTGTCGTTGCCTTTTTATCTCGATCTCTAGAGTATGAGTAAGCATTGCATTCCATGCTTCCTTATACCCGTGAGCTCTACAGCAACCACGACAACATCGCGTTCTTCTTCTGGCATGTTCGCTTGGGCTGATCTGACTGGCTGAAAGTACTGCTGACTGGTTTTTTGTGAGAGAAAAATACTGTTGGCTAGCTAATTGATTTGGTTGATAATCTCGAGCGAACAGGCTGTTTCATCAACTCTGTTGTTTGCCGGTGTTTCTCAAGTCTTACACAAGATAAGTGTCATGCATGTTGAGCATATGCCCTCCGCTGGCAAGCATCTACAACAAAATCCTCAGGTGAAGATGTTCTACATCGACGATATGATGGCTCTAACCCAACCTCCACTCAAGAAGCAATGGATGCCCTCCCACCCTGACGTTCATGGCATTATCCCCAATGGCGAGAAGCTCGTTGGCTCCAATTTGATAGTTCCGGTGGTATTTTGCCGTTTTGGTGCCCATGTGTTCAAGTTCATGAGGGCATTATTTTAGTGTCCAAGCTTGCTACGCACATCTTGGCAGTCGGTGCTAGGCCCTAGATGTTGGTCGTGTGTTTATCCTCTTCTTCGAGAAAATTCATCGAATGTCATCGAAAAAAGCTATAAGCAGCATCCCTTTATGTGCCATTAAAATATATGGTTTCCGTTCAATGCCATCGATTCTACTTTCTTGCCGTGTCTAACAGCAGAATCTGTAAAGTAAATAGCTGTCTATCAAACTGTGCATCAAATTAAAGGTAGTGGCACATAAGGAAAGGTAAACATCTAAATTAATGACAATGAAGAGATCTGGAGAAAAATCTAAATTGATGGCAACGCAAAGATCTCTAATATTTTTGAATGACACATAGTGGCTATAGTTTTTGATAGCATTGAAGGAATTTTCAAGTTTATTTAAAATCACTTTGTATGCTGCTCTGCTTGATATCAATATGTTTTTATTTTTGAAAAAAAAACAGGCTGGGCATGCCTGTACCCATTTGCCGGTTCAGAGCCCCAAAGGGCAGAGGGTATCGGCATACTGTATATGGATATGCAGCGTATCAGTTCTTTTACTAAAGATTGGAACAACCTCCATCATCATCTGGAAGTGCGTAGAGAGCAAAGGAAAAGACACCTGATTCGTAGACGGCCGATCACATGCATCTGCCAGCAGGGATATACTCACATATACGCGCCTTTTTAAAGGATCTATCAACTACATCTCCATCCATGCACGACACGACACGAACTCGCAATGAGTAGATTACACGGGCAGATAAAGATGGCTGTATTTGACCGGCCCTTTGCGGCGAAGATACATCATGGTATATCCCGTATGCTCCCAAAGGCTGTGAAAGAAGGAAAGTGCAGGGTCTCTTTCGAAAAATCTCTCGGAATTAGTGAGGAAAAAAAAGGAGCCTGCTGCCTACACGTCCATTTCAGGATGCAGGCGGGGAAGGTTTTAAACGTTGCCCACCAACCCGCCCCGCAAAATCAACGTTCACGGAGAACGCGGTTCAGCTGCAGCCTGCAAGTTCCTTGTGGCCTAACATCGTTTAGTCCGCCAAACCCACTGGACAACACAATAAGCTCGCTAAGAACCCGCAAGAACCACAACCGCTGTCGTCGAAGCTGACGGTGTCGTGCTCCTCCGCTCTTCGTCTCCTTCGCCCACTCTACCTCGAAACCCCGTAGATGGAAAGTATGTTTGCCGCCATGCCATGTGCCGGCGACATGGCCGCGGTGGAGGAGGAGGCAGGAGAGGATGGGGCCGACATGGCTACCACACAGATGTAGGCGTTCACTTCTGGGGATGCTGATGCGTCATAGTGGCTGCGGCTTCATCATCTGGCGATTGGTTTGCACGATCCTCACCTTCATTCGGTTTCTTGAATTTCAGATTAGATTAGTCCAAAAGCGGCCTGTGCATTCTTGCACTGTCTTCTTCTGATGTGCTCAGCACCCTATAATGCTATTCATATATGTATTCCTGAATTCTAGCATATGGTTGAGAAATCGTAGCTGGTCGCTAATTTTTTCAGCTACTGTAAGCTATTCGTATGAAGCTCTGCAGCAACGATGTAATCTATATTTGATCATATACGTATTTTCTATACTTTTTGTTTATTTAGTAGCAACAATCGACACACTATTAGTTATCTCCATAATTGCATTACAGAATTAGGTTGGCAAGTACTAGTACAGTACAACAGAGGCAAGTAAGCTGAGCTGCGAGGTTAATTTAGTTTTTCTAGTATTGCGGGCTATGCGGGTTTTTGCTAGTCCACCACTGAGCCCACAAACACAAGTTGAGCCACTGGAATTAACAAGCGGACAGCCACAAACCCGTAGTATTTAGTTTGTGGCAGGCTTTGTGGGTTTGCGGCTGTCCACAACCCGCCCCCGCCTGCATCCTGACGTCCATTAATTGAACCCCTTCGCGTGGCCACATCATGCGCTGGCCTCTGCCAGTCCTGCTAAAGAGGCATTGTTGCACCATTGGAAAATTTAGGGGTGTCTCCAAAGAAGAATGCTCATAGACGTGTCTAACTCAAGATGAACTATCAACTATGCTTGTGTGAAGCCTAAATTTACACACGAACACATAATACTTATGTCTTTTTTAAAGTGCCTCTTATAATTGCTAGCCTGAGCACGCATTGATGGACTAGTTATATCAGTTATAATCTAATTGAGATATTCAATAAGATTAAAGAATTTATTAGATGAGCACTCGCCGGCTTTGTGCTTTCTCGTGTCTCCGTCCTCACCACTAGTGGCCATGGGGTGTGATATCATGGTCCCTGCTAGGGATGAAAAAAAGACAATAATTTGAATTGAGCTATTTGATGAGACACTTTACTTACAACCATTTGGTTTATACAACAATTCGGAGAAGGCCCACTTAGGCAGTTAGGCCACCACCAAAGCTCCATGCTGGATGTTGGCTTGGTCGGGGCGTGTAGGATCGGATGAGAAAAGGTACGGAGATAGTGTCCTCACAGACAGTCCGATAGTAACATGTAGAAATCATATAGGGGCCTGTTTAGTTTCTAAAATTTTACAAAATTTTTTTCAAGATTCTCCGTCACATCGAATCTTTGGACGCATGCATAAAGCATTAAATATAGATAAAAAATAAAACTAATTACACAGTTTAGACGAAATTTACGAGACGAATCTTTTAAGCCTAATTAGACCATGATTGGACACTAATTATCAAATAACAACGAAAGTGCTATAATATC
Source organism: Saccharum spontaneum (assembly GCA_022457205.1). Taxonomy (NCBI): domain Eukaryota; kingdom Viridiplantae; phylum Streptophyta; class Magnoliopsida; order Poales; family Poaceae; genus Saccharum; species Saccharum spontaneum. The sequence continues at coordinate 49,315,556 of CM039614.1, read as the reverse complement.
ATTTCCCAAAAATTTCACAAACTAAACACGGCCTAGGTCTCTGAACGCGGTGTGAGGAAAAGAAATGTTCCCAACAATTGCTTTTTTCACCCGATAAAGCTAAAAGGTTAGAGAGAGAGAGTTGTGTCGGTATAGCTTGCGATGGGAAGGTGGTGGCTTCAATCACTCTACTCCTATGTCAGTGGCGTAGCTAGGGTTCAGTGCAAGGGTGGTCCATCTAAATGTAATGAGCCAAATAATAGTATTCTAAATGCAATCTTCATTATAATATAGAACACATATACTGTAGTTTCAACATTAATCTAAATTCTATGGTGGTCCATGGCACAACGTGCCACCTAGCTAGCTCCGCCTATGTCCTATGTGTAGTTTAGCTTTTTATTGAGGCTAACAATGGTATACGCTTGCGCTGCACTTGCTCTTACTAGTTTGCTTAAGGGATAGCTAATCTTTTTCCATATCAACTTGGGAAATTTGCGCCATTTGGCACGACCAAGTTTTTTTCCTCTAGAGGAAACTACGTCATGCGATTGCAGGCCTGAACTTTATGTATGGATATGCAAAGACCAGTGCATACTGCATACAAGATTTGCGAAAGTGGAAGAAAAGAGACTGAGATTAAATTGCATTCTAAAGACTCAAGCTAATTGTAGAGAATAGATCGACGAGCAAGGTTTCTAGCTCGATCGGTTTGACCTTGATGATCACAGTGGACTGAACTGAACTTGCCTGGGGCACTACAGGAAAATGCCTCTTTGCCGACTGCTTGCCCCGGTCGGCAAAGGCATAAACCCAGTCGGCAAAGGCTTTGCCGACCGCAAAGCCACGTGGCAGTCGGCAAAGAGCAGTCGGCAAAGCCTGGGTCGGCAAAGGCGGATTTGCCGATTGCCACGTGGCACACAGTCGGCAAAGCCTTTGCCAACTGCCACGCCAGCAGTCGGCATAGCCACGTGGCGGTGTCAGCCCTGACGGCAGGCTTTGCCGACTGCTGGTTTCTCGGCAGTCGGCAAAGAATTTTTTTTTCAAAAATTGTTTGCCGACTGGCCGCCAGCTCGGCGGTCGGCAAAGAAAGAAAATATTTTTTTTTTGAAATGTTCTTTGCCGACTGCTTTCGGAGTTGCAGTCGGCAAAGGTTTCGCATCGTTTTCTATATTTGACCCGATCGATTTCGTATTTTCAAACAAATTCGGAAAATTCGAATTCGGTTCAAAATTCAAAATACTAAATTCAAAATCGAAACGGAATCGGTTTGGGCTTTGTTCGACCGTTTTCTACATTTCTACTTTTAATTTGAAATATTCCGAATTCAACATTCGGTTTCAACCGAATTTGGCCCACTAGGCCTAGTCGATTGGGGACAGGCAGGCTCTATGACTGTGAGGAAGTGGAGGTGCGCCTGGATATGTTATATAGATGATTGGCTCCCTCGCTCGCACAAGTCTAAGCGAGGTGGGACTAATAAAATTGAGAAGGGCGCTGGCTTGCAGCATGCAGCGTGTGGGAGTTGGCTTCCTGCTGAGAGTGGGCCGTGGGCCGGCCACTATGCACGTTCCTAGTTGCTTGTTTTTTTTGAGGAACATTCCTAGTTGCTTGCTGTTGCTGAGCAGCCATCGGGCCAAGTGGCTGTTGGCCCAGGCGAAGGGAGAAGGAAGAGAGTAGCCTAAAATATAATTTATATTTTTGTGACAACTTTGTAATTCCCAGAAAATATTTTTTGGTGCCACAAATAAATTCCAGAAAGTACATCAACACATGAAAATGCATATGGTGAATTTTAAAATTTTAAATTTTTTAGTGAATTTTAGCATGAGGAAAAAATACAGGGTGATAGAACTTGTCCTACGGGTCGGTATTCCGTATTGAATTTTCGCATACCGACCGTGTTCGACATAATTCCGCTCGAATTAGTTCGTTTTCGATATTCCGTAAGTTCGCGTTTGTTTTCGTATCCGGCTTTACCGTTTTCGCTTTCGTTTTCGTATTCAAATGTAAAAGTAGAAAACGGTTGCGGGGCCGACGCCGGAGCTGCACGCGGCGGCGCGCCTGGCCGGGGCCGGATCGGGGCGGGGCAGCGCCGGTGAGGGGCCTGGGCGGGGCGGCCGGCGCCGGGAGGGGCCCAGCGCGGGGGCCAGCGCGGGGGGGGGGGGGGGGGAGCGCGGGGGGAGGGGGGCGCCGCCGGGGAGGGACCAGCGCGGGGGGGGGGCCGCCGGGGAGGGCTGCGCCGCCTGGGAGGGGGCGCGCGGCCGCCGAGGAGGGCGCGCGCGGCCGGGGGAGGAGGAGGAGGGGATCCGCCGGCGCGGGAGAGAGGGAGGGGAGGGGCGCGGGGGAGGGGGAGGGGGAGGGCACGGGGGGAATGCGCCGGCGGCCGGCCGGGCGACGGCGTCGACGGCGGGGGCAGCCTGGGTGGCGGCGGCGGGCGAGCGGGTTATTTGGGGCAGGCGGGCGGGATTTTGGGGAGGGGAGGGCGGGCCGAGCGGATAAGGCGACGTTTTTCTTTTTTTTCCCTTTGCCGACTGCCAGCATGTGACACAGTCGGCAAAGGTCTATTATTTTTTTTCAAAAAATTATTTTTTTAATTTTTTTTAAAAATACTTTGCCGACTGCTCTGCTCCCTGGCAGTCGGCAAAGGTTATTTTTGATTTTTTTCTCAGAAATTCTTTGCCGACTGCCATCCTCCCTGGCAGTCGGCAAAGGCTCTTTGCCAACTGCCACTGATGGCAGTCGACAAAGAATTAATTTTTTTTGATTTTCGATCCCAGTTTTTTTTGTGTTACCTTGCTACAGTAAGTACATGATATATTTCAAGTTTGGGGTTATTTTGATTTATTTTGCTATATTCCATTGATTTTTGCTGTTTCTTTGATTTTTTCCGGCAGCTCCAGATTTGAACTACAAGTACATGAAATAATAGAATCCGGAGATTCAGAAAATGATATTCATGATGTTTGGAGCATGTTGAGGCAGTGTGCGGGGCCTCGCGTGAAATTTCGACCGTGTTGGTGTCGGAACACGCCGAGGCAAGCGCGTGAAAAGTGTTTTTAAATTTTATAAAATCGAAACGGAGTCCGAAAATGACGAAACTTGACGATGTGTCTTGTCATCGCATGCGGAGACTGTGGTAAAAATTTGAGAAAGTTTTCGAGCAAGTGGCGACGTCGGGTGGCTAAAACCTGGACAGAAAAAATCTACGAAATATAGCAAAATAAATCAAAATGATCCCTAACTTGGAATATATCATGTACTTACTGTATCAAGGCAACACAAAAAACTGGGATCAAAAATCAAAAAAAAAAAATAAAAATTCTTTGCCGACTGCCAGGGAGGATGGCAGTTGGCAAAGCCTGCACCTTTGTCGACTGCTGACGGAGTGGCAGTCGGCAAAGGTGACGGTGTGGATGGCGTCAACCATGGCCTGCCTTTGCCGACTGCAATTCTTTGCCAACTGCCTGGCAGTCGGCAAAGCCAGGCAGTCGGTAAATCCTGCTTTGCCGACTGCAGAAAATTCCAGTTGGCAAAGGGACCTCTTTGCCGAGTGTCGAAAAAAAACAGTTGACAAAGAAAATTGCAGTCGGCAAAGAGCCAGTTTCCTGTAGTGGGGGGCGCCATTCAATTTCAGGGTTTAAGTTGTCCACAGATCTTCCACAAGTGGAATTATCCAGGGTCTGGCTGAGGAAGTTAAAGATTAGTGAGGTCTAGTTACTTACTTGTCAGCGAGCTTCCTCCTTCATCTGACATGATATCTGATGCCATGTCATTTCCTATTCTTTTTTCTTCGTATGTGTGTCTCCTCAGACCGGGAGTGGTCTTAGTAGTAGTTGTCTAAGATCAATAAAGCTTCCCTTATAAAAGAAACGGTAATGCTTGGTTGAGGGCGTCCGGTCGAATGGACGGACCAACTCCGCGCGCGTGACGTCCAAGAAAAAACAGGGAGGCATGCAGTTACAGTTAGGGGGGTTCGCACCAGTCCCTTCTGCGAGGCAATGTATGGGAGCTTGTGCAGCCACTCGTCCGGGGTGCACCCTAGCCGCAGGCCCCCCAGTCGTGCCTGCCGTTAGCTGCCTAGCGCTTAGGCCTGCTGTTGCTTGCCGCCCAGGGCAAGCTGCCCTTGCCGCATGTTTTGCCTGCATCGTTGCTGCTTTGGCCGACCGGTTAGCCAGCTGCAGGGCCAGCCAGGCTGCTTGCCTGTTTGTAAGAGGAGCACGGGCCCATAGCTTCATGCGTCATTTACTGTAACACCCCGGGTGTTATAGTGCTAATTAATCTGCCATGTCATCATAATGCATTGCTAATCATCCATGTTAGGTTAACTTTGTTATGCATCAACTAAAACAAGTTTACTTATTTAGGTTGAATGTGTTTCTCAGTGGTGTGCTCCGAAACCGAAAACCCTAATTTCGAATATCACCGCAAATGCTTAGTCCATGCCCTGCGTAATTTGAGGTGTGCGACTGTGTTGCACACTAGTGTCAAGTGTAGGGTATGAGCTCAAGTACAACATCTAAAATGAAGCTCCAAATTTGAGTTTGAATTGGAGTCCCAAAACTTGTCGCGAGTTTTCCGATTCGAATTCGAATTCAAATCTGGGGAGGAATGTAAAAGAATTTCAAAAGCTAATTGGTCAACCAAGAGTGGCATTTGGTCAACCATGTCATGTTGGTCCAAATGATGCCCTTGGGTGAGGTTTTGATCACTAAGTAATCACAAATCAAAGTAGCAACAAATTCCAATTTGAAATCCCTCCGAAAACCCTAAATTTCAAAACCCTGTTTTACCCCTTTTGATATAATTCAAAATCTAAGCAAAATTTGGGAAAAAGTTCAAAACCAAGTTTGTAGAACTTTTCAAGGGCTACAACTTTGGTGTTTTGAGTTTTCAAAGTTTTAGTGTAAAATGTGGAGCAATTTTGAAAATAAGCAAATTTCAGTTTTAATTCATTTTGTCCCCAAACTAAGATTTCAAAATGGAGGCTGGTTTTGAAAAAGTTTTGAACACCAAAGTTGTAGGTCTGGTCAAGATAGACAACTTTGATGTTTGGAGATTTTGAAGTTTCAATATAAAATCAAAAGTAATTTCTAAATTACCAAATCTAAAAAATATGTCCCTTTTTAAATTTAAACTCAAATTTCAAAATCCAGTGAGAATTTGAAAAAGTGTTCAACATCAAACTTGTAGAGCTTAAAAATCTGAAGATTTCATACATTGGAAGATTTTCAAGTTGTTATACAAATTTGAGAGTAATTTGAAAAATCAGTTTGAATTTCAAAAATTGGGGGGGCAGCTACAGTGCACGACGTATCACCGATGGCCACCGGCCGGTATGGGCGCCGGTCGATCTCCGCCGTGGCCATTTCCACGGTCTTCTCGAGCGCGCCAGGATCGCCAGCGCGATGGCACTGCAGTGCGGCTCTGTAGACGCGTTTTCCTTCTATATATACCGTAGTTCACAGTGACGATCAACGTTTTCGCCACCGCCGCCACCGCGGCTCCGCCGCTCGCCGCTGCCGCCATCAAGCCGTATCAGGCCACGCCAACCGCACCACTAGCTCTGCCTCATCCTTGCGCATCTCGTGAACCAGTTGAGCTAGCCCAATTCCGCCTGGATCGCCGGGGAGCCGTCGTCTTCCACCTCGGGTCGCCGCCGCTCCAGTCGAGCCCCGCCACCGTCGCCAGCCACCTCCAGTGCCTCTCCGCTTCAACCGATCACTCCATCGTGATCGTGGTACGCCCCTGATGCTCCCTGACCCCTCGCTTTAATCGCTACCGCTTTGTACCGTCGAGTCACCGGTCACCGTCCCCGTCGAGCCACCACCGTCGTCGGTGAGCTGTTGCCGGAGCTTGAGCTAGGGTGTTTAGTAGCAAAACGGGTTCGCTGGGTCGTGTAGAAGGTGTTGGTCAGCTCGGTTGGTCGACCGAGGCACCGGTCGTCGGCCGGCCACCTCAGGCAAGCGCGCGGGTACGCGGGAGAGCGAGAGCGAGCGGGAGGAAGGAGATGACAGCTGGGGCCGGCTTGTCAGCGAGCGCGGAAGAGAGAGGGCGCGGGCGCGAGGCAGGCCGTGTAGCTGGGCCGGGCACGCGTGCGGGCGCGGGCGCGCGTACGCGGGCCGTTTGGGCCGGACCGAGGGAGGCAGCCCGAGTTCGGTTTTTCGTTTTTGTTTTTCTTTTTCAAATAAATGAATAGTGCAGTATTTGTTTATTTGTTTAAAAATTGTGTAGAGTTCCAAAATTCATGAAAATTTTTGTATAAGCTTCTCAATGTATAAACTATCTAGGAAAAATACTAAATCATGAATTTGCATACTTTATGCAGTAGAATTATTTGGTTCCAATAAAGATTAAATGCAACTTCCAGTAATTTTAATAATTAATTTATTTATCCAAAAATTATGAGATTAATTATGACACTTCTATAAATCATTCTTAACCCATAGAAAAAGTTTGAGCTTGTTTAGATAAAGTTTGATCAATTTCTAATTATGCCCTAATTATTTAAATAGAAAATAAATGTTAAATTAAGAACTTTAAGTGTTGTGTGCCTTTGTGATTGAGTGATGTCCTTAAGTCACTACCCTTTTGTGGTCTCTGGCACCTTAATTTCATGATTGAGCTCGTTAGTAACTTGTTAGGTTAAAAGCTGGTATCGCGGGAAATCGTCGCTTCTAGTTAGTAGGTTTTCTGTTTACGACGGTATCGTGAAGGGAAGTTGTACTCAAATAGTAACCGTGGCATGCTATCATCAAGCATCATGTTTATCATTAAGCATCATGTTAAAGCATGTTATACCTTCATGTAGTCACCGCTTTCGAGGAAGCCGGAGTCGTCGAGCAAGCTTCCGGAGAAGAGCGATCGTCGGCGGGTTCCGAACCAGACGGAGGAGTTCACGAGTCTGAGTCAGTCGTCGTGTCAGAGCAAGGTAAGCCCCGGTGCATTTAAACCCTACCTTGAGTTTTACAAATCTTTATTATTATTATAACTTACTGCATTAAGTAATTAGGAGTTGAGTGATAACCTAATTGCTGCATTGTCATCCTTGATTATTGTGATATCAACCTTGATACCTGTTTTACTAAAAATGCGTAGTATGCTTTGCTATGCTTATGAGTTAAGCTTTTAAATGAAATGTTTATATGGCCATGACGGCATACTTAATGAATATTGAAATATGAGAATGAACTTGAAAGATCGGGCGGGTGGTTTGGCCACTGCTAACATGCATTGGGAAAGGAGTCTCAATGTAGTGTTTCCGCCTTGTCAGTTAAGGACCGTCCGTTGTAAGCCGGCCTGTGTTTCGAGACTTTGCAACTAGCCTCATGCCTTGGGTAAGCCCAAAATGTTAGTGATTCCATTACGAGAACGTCTAACCTCGCACTGGGAGTGGAGAGATGGCGGGAGTAGCGTGTACCCTCGGGGCTAGAATCGGGCCGGGTTCGAGGAGTACTGTACTCTCGGGTGGCGATGGACACGTTCTGGTTTTGGGAGATCTAAATGAGGGTTGATATATGCAAGATTCGGTTCTACATATGTCGTGATGTTAGAGATCCCCAGCTGGGTATAATCGGTTCGAATCGTCGTTGCTCCTCGGTTATGGAGACTTGATCACCTGTCCTACATCGTAGTTAAGAACTGGAATTGAAAGAAAGAATGAGAAATGTTTTGGATGATAATTACTTTGATCTAGATTAGGATCACCTAGAGTTGGTTAATGAACCATCAATGGTAAAAGTAAAATGTTAAAGATAAGGACTTACTTTAGTAAGCTTTTCTGCAAAAGAAAATCTTGATTCTGATTTACCCGTACCTTGATTCCCTAAAGCTAGCATGCCCTTGGAGTCTTTGTCTTAGTCGGGTAAGTCTTGTTGAGTACTCTCATACTCAGGGTTTGTTGAACCCCTTGTTGCAGGTGCGGTTCATGAACAAGTCTGCTTCGAGCCTTGTTGCATGACCGTCGTGGTTGAAGAAAGCGACGATGAGTAGACTGTGTGGCCTTTGGGCAAGGCATCTCGTTTGGGTGTTGTAATAAAGTTACTACCGATACTTCTCTACTAATGGTTTGTAATAATGTTACTTAAGGTTTGAAGTTTGAAAAACTGGTTTGTAAACCTATGTTATTGTAAGACTTCCGCTACTTTACTCTATTGAATATTTTGAATAAACTGTTGTAATATTGCAATACTCCTGTGATTGGATCCTGTTCGGAGGAAAGCATGCCTTTAAAGTTATGGTGAACATAAGTACGACTGTCAGAGGTCATTATGGCAATGACGTGTACTTGTGGGCCATCATAATTAGGAGGTTCTGTGACAGCTGGTACCAGAGCATAATCACTCGAGTTACTGTAGTATTACTTTGCAAAACTTCAAAATAATTTGGGTCAAACAAACTTAAATTGATATTTTGGGTCCAAATTGCTTTTGCTTATCTTAATCTATTCTATAGTTTCCTTAGCTCATATTTGAAAGCTTCGTAGTGAAGTATCATGTATAGTGCCCTATGTTATAAAGATTGCATGTGTTACTTAATCTTTTCTGTTAGATCGTAAGAACGATGCATGCATCATGTGTATTTAACCTGCTTAAGTTACCTTCCCTTTTAAAGTGGTTTGGGTTAAGTAAGGTTCAATCCTATTCATGCTAACCTTCAGATCCCCCTATCTGTTCTCATCGTCCTAATTCTATCTTGCTTTAGGATGGCACGTGTGAAGACGACTCCTCGCAAGAAAAGTGGACCGCAAGGAGTGCCGCGTCATCAGTTGGCTGCCAGAGTTGATGGAGCAAGCAGTAGCCATAATCCGAACCCGGATTCGGAATCAGAGGTTGCAAGGCTTACATCAGAAGTGGAGCGATTGAAGCGCAATATGCGTTTTTGGAAACAGTTCCAGAACGAGTCTCTGGAAAAGGAGACAGAGGCCAGGGCTCGTGTTCGTGAGTTAGAGCTTTATGTGACACACCTGGAGCAGTACAATACTGTTCTGCATGAGGAAGTCCATAGGCTAAATGATCTGATGAATCCCAATCATCAGCCCCAGGCAGTGGAAAATGATGTTGGTGCCGTGGTTGTTCCTGATGGAGAGTACAATGAAGGAGATCCGAATGAAGATGAACCCATGATGGAAAGTGGGGATGATGCAAGTCATGTCACTGGTGCAAGTGTTCCAGAGGTTGATGATGGAGTGATCGTGATCAGCGATGATGATGAGGAGTGAAGTGTTGACATGGATGGATATGTAATATAGTAGTCTTTCCTGCTTTCTAAGAACCTTAGTGGGTAGTTTCTTGCTTGAAAGCAAGGTTGTAATGAAATAATGTAAGATAAGTTTGTATGTGTATACAAGTACTGTACTAACTGCTTTTTAATTCAATAAAGCGATGTAAATAAATGGTTTGTGTATAACAGATGGACGGTACTGGAACTTCTCAAGAAGGGGACAATACTTCGAATCCCCCACCGTTTCCACCCACCTTGGCAGAGGCTATTGCCGCACTGGTTAATGCCACTACCCTGTTGGCTCAGAATCAGAATCAGAATCAGAATGGAAATCAGGGTCGTAGAGGCCGTAACAATGGAGGGGAAACCACCTATGTGGATTTCACCGATACCCGTTCACCAGTGTTCTCAAAGGCAGATGAGCCGCTAGAGGCGGATGACTGGCTCCGTACCATGGAGCAGAAGTTTGAACTGTTACAGTGCACGGAACACCAGAAGCCCGTGTTTGCAGCGCAACAGCTTGAGGTGCCGCAGGGGCGTGGTGGGCGAATCTGGTGGCCGCACGGCCTGCTGGCCACCGTGTCACTTGGCAGGAGTTTCGTGAAGCCTTCAGAGCACATTATATTCCAGATGGTGTCATGGCCATGAAGCTAGAGGAGTTTCTCTCGCTGAAGCAAGGGAACCAGACAGTTCTGCAGTACGTGGGTAAATTCAATCATCTGTCCCAGTATGCAGCGGAATATGTGAATACCGATGCGAAGAAGAAAAGCTGTTTTATGAGAGGGTTGAGTACCAGAATTCAGGAAGCATTAGTCACCTGTTATAATGCTACATACCATGAGATAGTTAATGTGGCTATTGCGTCAGAAGAGAAGTCCCGACTGCACAAAGAGTCGAAGAAAAAGAAGCCAGTGTTTTCAAGCCCGTCTGGCGGCATTAAGAAGCGCCAGAAGTTTGTTTACCACCCTCAGAACCATTTCCGTCCAACTTATCGCCCACCGCAATACCAAGCTCAGCCGCAGACGTTTTTCTGTCCTGCCGCAACCCCGCAGTTTATACAACAGCCGAATGCCCCTGGTATTCGAAACCAGACTCCAGCAACCCATAACTTTCCCTGCTACAATTGTGGAAAGCCAGGCCACTTTTCCAAGGACTGCCCGTATCCAAGGCAGTACAATCCCAATTATTCCAGAGCTCCCGTACCACAACAGCAACAATCTCAGAGCAAGAACAATAATCTGAATGTTCAGAAGGGTAAGGGTGAGAAGAAGAAGATCGGACGTGTATTCTATACTCAAGCAAGTGCAATCCCAGAGGGAGAACCTGTTATGATGGGTATGTTCCCTGTTGCTAATCATCCAGCAGTACTGTTATTTGATTCAGGTGCATCGCATACATTCATAAATCGCACCTTTGTTGTTAAGCATGACATTCCAATTTTGGGAACACAAGAAGATTTCTTTATCCAGTCGCCCGGGGGACGACTGTGTACTAAGGAGATGGTACGTGACGTACCTATAGAGTTAGGTGGGCATATATTTCCTACCTCAATGATAATATTACAGAAACAGGATATAGATGTAATCCTGGGTATGAATTGGATGTACCAAAGAGGAGCCCTTATAGATGCCCTGCACAGAACTATAAGGTTGAACCTGCCAGATAATAAATCTCATCTTCTTATCCAACTTCCTATTCCCAAGAGAACAGTTGAAAGGATGTGTGCAACTTCAGTACAGGAGGTTTGTGATATACCGGTAGTCTGTGAATTTCCAGATGTGTTTCCAGATGATCTACTAGGTCTGCCACCAGACAGATATGTATAGTTTGTAATTGAGTTAAAACCGGGTACTGCCCCAATATCCCGTAGAGCTTACAGAATGCCACCCAATGAATTGGCAGAACTTAAGGATCAATTGCAAGAGTTACGTGACAAAGGTTTTATCAGACCCAATTCCTCACCATGGGGATGTCCAGCTCTGTTTGTCAAAAAAAAAGATCAGACTTTAAGGATGTGTGTTGATTACCGACCGCTGAATGAAGTAACCATTAAGAACAAATATCCGTTGCCGCGCATTGATCTACTCTTTGATCAGCTTGCGGGGGCAAAGGTATTTTCAAAGATCGATCTTCGATCAGGGTACCATCAAATTAAGATTCGACCTGAAGATATCCCAAAGACTGCATTCACCACCAGATATGGACTGTATGAGTACCTAGTTATGTCTTTTGGTCTCACCAATGCACCGGCACATTTCATGTATCTGATGAACTCAGTTTTCATGCCGGAGCTTGACAAGTTTGTGGTTGTTTTTATTGATGATATTCTGGTATACTCCAAAAGTAAAGAAGAGCATGTTGAGCATCTCAGAGTTGTTCTGAATCGTTTGAGAGATCATCAACTGTATGCCAAGTTTAGCAAATGCGAGTTTTGGTTGAGAGAAGTGCAATTCTTAGGCCATGTATTATCAGCCGAAGGAGTAGCAGTAGATCCTGGTAAGGTGAAAGATATTTTGAATTGGAAACCACCAATCTCAGTTCATGAAGTCCGAAGCTTTCTAGGAATGGCGGGTTATTACCGTTGATTCATACCTGACTTTTCAAAGGCAGCCAAGCCAATCACAGAGTTGTTGAAGAATCAAACTAAGTTCATATGGTCTCCAGAATGTGAGAAGGCTTTTAGAATTCTAAAGAAGTCATTAACAACTGCTCTAGTTTTGGCACAGCCAGATATAGAAAAGCCATTTGATGTTTACTGTGATGCCTCGGGTATTGGCCTTGGTTGTGTATTGATGCAAGAAGGCAGAGTCATTGCTTATGCCTCGAGACAGTTGAAGCGCCATGAAGAACATTATCCGACACATGATCTTGAACTAGCAGCTGTGGTTCATGCATTAAAAATCTGGCGTCATTACTTGCTAGGTAATACTTGCCACATGTATACAGATCACAAGAGTTTAAAGTATATCTTTACTCAGTCAGAATTGAATATGAGGCAAAGAAGGTGGCTTGAGTTAATAAAGGATTATGATTTAGAAGTACACTATCATCCTGGAAAAGCGAATGTTGTTGCTGATGCACTCAGTAGGAAGAATCATTGCAATTGTATGACTATGAAGCCAATGGATTACAATTTGTGTTACGAATTAGAAAAGTTGAATATTAGAATAGTTCAACAAGGTCAGTTGACTAATGTTACAGTAGAATTAACAATCAAAGATCAGATTGTATCTGCTCAGAGGAGTAATTCTAGAATAGCTCACATCAAAGAAAAGTTAGAACATGTCAACAGACGGATTTCAGCATTGATGATGCAGATGTGTTGTGGTTTAAGAACCGGCTAGTGGTTCCAAAGGTTTCAGAGTTACGTCAGCTCATTCTTGATGAAGCACATAGTACAAGGTTTTCTATTCATCCAGGGAGTAATAAGATGTATCAGGATTTGAAACAGAGATTCTGGTGGACCAAAATGAAAATTGAGATTGCGAAATATGTTGCCAGATGTGATACATGTCGAAGAGTAAAGGCTGTACGTCTGAAGTCAGCAGGGATGTTGCAACCATTGCCCATTCCGTCTTGGAAGTGGGATGATATCGGCATGGATTTTATTACGGGTTTACCCACAACTTCAAGGGGATTTGATTCAATCTGGGTCATTATAGATCGACTTACTAAATTAGCACATTTTCTTCCAGTAAAAGTGAAGCACTCCACTGTGACACTTGCAAAATTGTACTTTGAGCGGATTCTGAGTCTCCATGGGGTACCAAGAACCATTGTATCTGATAGAGGTCCACAATTCGTCTCCAAATTCTGGATGGAGTTACATAAGTCAATGTGTACCAAAGTTATACATAGCTCAGCCTATCATCCTCAGACTTCGGGACAGACTGAAAGAGTAAATCAAATCCTAGAAGATATGTTGAGATCTTGTGCTCTCACTTTTCGAGATCAATGGGATGAATGTTTACCATTAGCAGAATTCTCCTATAATAATAGTTATCAAGAGAGTATAAAAATGGCACCGTTTGAAGCATTGTATGGCCGCAGGTGCAGAACTCCCTTGAATTGGTCAGAACCGGGAGAAAGATGGTTTTTTGGTGTTGATCTTGTGAAACAAACAGAAGAAAAAGTTAGACAGATCCAGAATAATTTGAAAGTTGCTCAGTCCAGACAAAAGAGTTATGCTGATAAAAGGCGTAGACCTTTGGTATTTCAAGTAGGGGATTATGTTTATCTGAAAGTATCACCTATGAAGGGAGTTAACCGATTTGGAGTCAAAGGTAAACTCGCACCACGTTATATTGGCCCATTTCAAATTGTTGAAAGATGTGGACAGGTAGCATATAAGTTAAAGTTGCCTGAACAACTGTCAGCTGTGCACAATGTATTTCATGTATCGCAATTGAAGAAGTGTCTTCAAGTGCCTGATCAAGTTGTTGATGTTGATGGAGTTGAACTTGAGCCTGATTTGACATATTCTGAATATCTTGTCCGAGTTTTGGATCAAAAAGATCGTGTTACCCGAAGTAGAACAACTAAATGGTACAGGATACAATGGAATAAACATTCAGAAGAGGAAGCCACCTGGGAATCGGAAGATTACCTGTTGGAAAATTTCCCGGAGTTCTTTGCTTCTATCTAGGTTGCAATTTCTTCTTTAAACTGTAACCTATCCTTTTAAAATCTTTGTAATGCAGAAAACCCCTACCTGTTTTGTAGACAAGTCTTGGACGTGTTTGCTTGACACGTTTCTTTTTTCCATTACTTAACTCAAGGCTTTAAATCTCGGGACGAGATTTCTTTAAGGGGGAAGGGCTGTAACACCCCAGGTGTTATAGTGCTAATTAATCTGCCATGTCATCATAATGCATTGCTAATCATCCATGTTAGGTTAACTTTGTTATGCATCAACTAAAACAAGTTTACTTATTTAGGTTGAATGTGTTTCTCAGTGGTGTGCTCCGAAACCGAAAACCCTAATTTCGAATATCACCGCAAATGCTTAGTCCATGCCCTGCGTAATTTGAGGTGTGCGACTGTGTTGCACACTAGTGTCAAGTGTAGGGTATGAGCTCAAGTACAACATCTAAAATGAAGCTCCAAATTTGAGTTTGAATTGGAGTCCCAAAACTTGTCGCGAGTTTTCCGATTCGAATTCGAATTCAAATCTGGGGAGGAATGTAAAAGAATTTCAAAAGCTAATTGGTCAACCAAGAGTGGCATTTGGTCAACCATGTCATGTTGGTCCAAATGATGCCCTTGGGTGAGGTTTTGATCACTAAGTAATCACAAATCAAAGTAGCAACAAATTCCAATTTGAAATCCCTCCGAAAACCCTAAATTTCAAAACCCTGTTTTACCCCTTTTGATATAATTCAAAATCTAAGCAAAATTTGGGAAAAAGTTCAAAACCAAGTTTGTAGAACTTTTCAAGGGCTACAACTTTGGTGTTTTGAGTTTTCAAAGTTTTAGTGTAAAATGTGGAGCAATTTTGAAAATAAGCAAATTTCAGTTTTAATTCATTTTTGTCCCCAAACTAAGATTTCAAAATGGAGGCTGATTTTGAAAAAGTTTTGAACACCAAAGTTGTAGGTCTGGTCAAGATAGACAACTTTGATGTTTGGAGATTTTGAAGTTTCAATATAAAATCAAAAGTAATTTCTAAATTACCAAATCTGAAAAATGTGTCCCTTTTTGAATTTAAACTCAAATTTCAAAATCCAGTGAGAATTTGAAAAAGTGTTCAACATCAAACTTGTAGAGCTTAAAAATCTGAAGATTTCATACATTGGAAGATTTTCAAGTTGTTATACAAATTTGAGAGTAATTTGAAAAATCAGTTTGAATTTTAAAAATTGGTGGGGGGGCAGCTACAGTGCACGACGTATCACCGATGGCCACCGGCCGGTATGGGCGCCGGTCGATCTCCGCCGTGGCCATTTCCACGGTCTTCTCGAGCGCGCCAGGATCGCCAGCGCGATGGCACTGCAGTGCGGCTCTGTAGACGCGTTTTCCTTCTATATATACCGTAGTTCACAGTGACGATCAACGTTTTCGCCACCGCCGCCACCGCAGCTCCGCCGCTCGCCGCTGCCGCCATCAAGCCGTATCAGGCCATGCCAACCGCACCACTAGCTCTGCCTCATCCTTGCACATCTCGTGAACCAGTTGAGCTAGCCCAATTCCGCCTGGATCGCCGGGGAGCCGTCGTCTTCCACCTCGGGTCGCCGCCGCTCCAGTCGAGCCCCGCCACCGTCGCCAGCCACCTCCAGTGCCTCTCCGCTTCAACCGATCACTCCATCGTGATCGTGGTACACCCCTGATGCTCCCTGACCCCTCGCTTTAATCGCTACCGCTTTGTACCGTCGAGTCACCGGTCACCGTCCCCGTCGAGCCACCACCGTCGTCGGTGAGCTGTTGCCGGAGCTTGAGCTAGGGTGTTTAGTAGCAAAACGGGTTCGCTGGGTCGTGTAGAAGGTGTTGGTCAGCTCGGTTGGTCGACCGAGGCACCGGTCGTCGGCCGGCCACCTCTGGCAAGCGCGCGGGTACGCGGGAGAGCGAGAGCGAGCGGGAGGAAGGAGATGACAGCTGGGGCCGGCTTGTCAGCGAGCGCGGGAGAGAGAGGGCGCGAGCGCGAGGCAGGCCGCGTAGCTGGGCCGGGCACGCGTGCGGGCGCGGGCGCGCGTACGCGGGCCGTTTGGGCCGGACCGAGGGAGGCAGCCCGAGTTCGGTTTTTCGTTTTTGTTTTTCTTTTTCAAATAAATGAATAGTGCAGTATTTGTTTATTTGTTTAAAAATTGTGTAGAGTTCCAAAATTCATGAAAATTTTTGTATAAGCTTCTCAATGTATAAACTATCTAGGAAAAATATTAAATCATGAATTTGCATACTTTATGCAGTAGAATTATTTGGTTCCAATAAAGATTAAATGCAACTTCCAGTAATTTTAATAATTAATTTATTTATCCAAAAATTATGAGATTAATTATGACACTTCTATAAATCATTCTTAACCCATAGAAAAAGTTTGAGCTTGTTTAGATAAAGTTTGATCAATTTCTAATTATGCCCTAATTATTTAAATAGAAAATAAATGTTAAATTAAGAACTTTAAGTGTTGTGTGCCTTTGTGATTGAGTGATGTCCTTTGGTCACTACCCTTTTGTGATCTCTGGCACCTTAATTTCATGATTGAGCTCGTTAGTAACTTGTTAGGTTAAAAGCTGGTATCGCGGGAAATCGTCGCTTCTAGTTAGTAGGTTTTCTGTTTACGACGGTATCGTGAAGGGAAGTTGTACTCAAATAGTAACCGTGGCATGCTATCATCAAGCATCATGTTTATCATTGAGCATCATGTTAAAGCATGTTATACCTTCGTGTAGTCACCGCTTTCGAGGAAGCCGAAGTCGTCGAGCAAGCTTCCGGAGAAGAGCGATCGTCGGCGGGTTCCGAACCAGACGGAGGAGTTCACGAGTCTGAGTCAGTCGTCGTGTCAGAGCAAGGCAAGCCCCGGTGCATTTAAACCCTACCTTGAGTTTTACAAATCTTTATTATTATTACAACTTACTGCATTAAGTAATTAGGAGTTGAGTGATAACCTAATTGCTGCATTGTCATCCTTGATTATTGTGATATCAACCTTGATACCCGTTTTACTAAAAATGCGTAGTATGCTTTGCTATGCTTATGAGTTAAGCTTTTAAATGAAATGTTTATATGGCCATGACGGCATACTTAATGAATATTGAAATATGAGAATGAACTTGAAAGATCGGGCGGGTGGTTTGGCCACTGCTAACATGCATTGGGAAAGGAGTCTCAATGTAGTGTTTCCGCCTTGTCAGTTAAGGACCGTCCGTTGTAAGCCGGCCTGTGTTTCGAGACTTTGCAACTAGCCTCATGCCTTGGGTAAGCCCAAAATGTTAGTGATTCCATTACGAGAACGTCTAACCTCGCACTGGGAGTGGAGAGATGGCGGGAGTAGCGTGTACCCTCGGGGCTAGAATCGGGCCGGGTTCGAGGAGTACTGTACTCTCGGGTGGCGATGGACACGTTCTGGTTTTGGGAGATCTAAATGAGGGTTGATATATGCAAGATTCGGTTCTACATATGTCGTGATGTTAGAGATCCCCAGCTGGGTATAATCGGTTCGAATCGTCGTTGCTCCTCGGTTATGGAGACTTGATCACCTGTCCTACATCGTAGTTAAGAACTGGAATTGAAAGAAAGAATGAGAAATGTTTTGGATGATAATTACTTTGATCTAGATTAGGATCACCTAGAGTTGGTTAATGAACCATCAATGGTAAAAGTAAAATGTTAAAGATAAAGACTTACTTTAGTAAGCTTTTCTGCAAAAGAAAATCTTGATTCTGATTTACCCGTACCTTGATTCCCTAAAGCTAGCATGCCCTTGGAGTCTTTGTCTTAGTCGGGTAAGTCTTGTTGAGTACTCTCGTACTCAGGGTTTGTTGAACCCCTTGTTGCAGGTGCGGTTCATGAACAAGTCTGCTTCGAGCCTTGTTGCATGACCGTCGTGGTTGAAGAAAGCGACGATGAGTAGACTGTGTGGCCTTTGGGCAAGGCATCTCGTTTGGGTGTTGTAATAAAGTTACTACCGATACTTCTCTACTAATGGTTTGTAATAATGTTACTTAAGGTTTGAAGTTTGAAAAACTGGTTTGTAAACCTATGTTATTGTAAGACTTCCGCTACTTTACTCTGTTGAATATTTTGAATAAACTGTTGTAATATTGCAATACTCCTGTGATTGGATCCTGTTCGGAGGAAAGCAGGCCTTTAAAGTTATGGTGAACATAAGTACGACTGTCAGAGGTCATTATGGCAATGACGTGTACTTGTGGGCCATCATAATTAGGAGGTTCTGTGACATTTACTGCTTCCGTGACAGTTGACCGTTGGCTGAGTGTTGGCCTAAATTTTTCCACTGCTCCATGGCATCGAGCTTCGTATGTTTTATGCGTTTTAGATATATTTTTCATTTGGATGTTACATGTGTTTCATCTAGATGTTGTATATGTTGCATTGACTATATATGTATGTTGCAGTGTAGGTTTGTTTCATCTGTTTTAGACGTATGTTGCAAGTGTTTTATCTGTATGTTTTATATGTTGCAATGACTATATACATATGTTGAAAGTGTATGTTTTAAATGTTTCATCTGTTTCAGACGTATGTTGCAAGTGTTTTTTAGATGTGTTACAGTGACTATGCACATAAGTTGCAAGCGTATGTTTCAATGTTTCACCTGTTTTACACGTATGTTGCAGCATGTGCTTCATGTTGCAAGTGTTTTCATTAGCGGACGTAGTATGTTTTATGCATTTCAGATGTATGTTTCATCTGAATGTTGCATGTTTTTTATCTGAATGTTGCACAAAAGTAGATCTGGTGTTGCAAATGTAGATCTGGCCCTCACCTGCATGCATGTCCACGGGCGCGTAGCACAGAAGCGAAGCGAGGGGCGCAACAGCATGCGAGGGCACGGATGTAGCCCGCAACACGTAATGAAGCAAAACGCGCAGCAGCAGGCACGGGCAAACATGCGTACGTGCAGCACCATGTGGAGGCGGGCGGGCAGGCACACAGTTGCAACCGCATGCGGGAAGCGATGCAGACGGCGGCAGGTGCAAGTGCAACATGCGGTTGGACTCATCAGGCACGCAGGATGGGAGCAACAGGCGGGGCGGGCGCGGGCATCTGAACGGGCTAGAGTCCGGACGTCTTGACGCTAGCCATGCCCTAAAGAAATACTTGTATGCAAGCTAAGATGCTATTTGGCTGATGGTTTTTGTGGCTAATAAACTGGCTGATGCTGTTTTATTGTGAGAGAAAAATACTATAACATGACTGATAAACCGGGTTGATAAATTCAAGCGAACATGACGTAAAGTGGTGTCCATACAAAAAGAGAAAGTATATATGCTAAAGAAGTGAAATGACCGTGTGCAAGTACTAATATTCCTTAAAAATTCAGCTGCTACATCTGTATGAACTCATGTGCTTGGTCTTACCTGCAATATATAGGTTTCTTTCAATTTCTTTTCCCTCCAACACGCATAATGTTGCGAACTTTTGAAATTTGATAACGAGATCCAGTTTGAATGACAGCGTGGCGATCGGTTCACTGCGTGGGGCACCAACAGGAATACACACACACCGCCATGTTCTATTAAAGTTTGAAGTGCACGGCTACATGTACCCAAAGCGTCTCTCTTTTACTTTGTGACGAGATCGGTTTGTTAGCATGAGACAAGCTAAAAGTTTTTTTTTTCTCCCAGAAATTGGAGGCAACCATATCCTTTGTGCGCAATAGAAGGTTGGTAAAATCAGAGAAGGTTGGTAAGTCTATTTGGTCCGCCGAATTGACTGGATAACTCTTTTTGTATTTTTCCTCAAATTCCTTAAACATATATAAATAAGTTCTTTGGTCATTTAAATCCTAATCTTTTCTTCTTTTACCTCACCAAACATATATAGAGATGCCATTGATGTAGTTGCAAAGTGTATACCTTAGATTAAGACAAATAAATACAAGCATGAACACATTTTTTTTGACAAGAAGTATGAACACATTATATGATCATCCCACTAGTTGTTAGAGATCTGTTCGGGTTATTCGGTCTATTAAGGTTTAGAGGCCAGACACTAAACCCTAACCTACATACCAAATTAAAATAAAATCGGAACCGAACCTAAAACCCTAATAGACTGATAACTCAGGTTATTCGGGTTCATTTTGGGTCGTTTTTTTGTTCTCGAGTTCAAAGTGCTCACCCCTAGCCACCGCCTCTCCACTGCTTCCGACAGCGAACCAACTTCGCCCATGACCACCACAACCACTAAACTATTAGTAGTTGACACCCTACCACTGGTCATCTATCCTTCACCACTCAACGAGCAGTGCCACTACCGCTTCACCATCCTGTCAACTGGTGGCAGCCTCCATGACGACTCCCTCTAAATCCCAAATGCTAACCCAAATCCTCTAAACCTAGCCAATAGTTGCTATTCTATAAATTGAGACCAGTTGACACACAAACTTATAATCACTTGAAGAGGAGGAAAAAATATAGTGTCCATGCTTTTTTTTTAATCGTCCATGCTTTTTTTTTGCAAAGAGATTGCTCATACTAGATCAAGTAGGTATTACAATCATCTTTGAGTAGGTTCAACGCCATGCAGGGGCTTGCCCCAACCAAACAGCAGTATGCACGTCAGTCTAGCTCATATTTCCTCCGTTACAAATTACAAGCTGTTTTGACTTTTTTTGTTCATTTATTTTGCTATATAAATATATTATTATATCTAGATACATAGCAAAATAGATATACCTAAAAAGTCAAAGCGACTTATAATTTAGAACGGAGGGAGTAGTTGTTAAAATATGTGATTTTCTATATGATTTTATGTCTTTACGACCTTGGCTAAGGGGTCTGATTTTTACGATCTTAGTTAGTTTTTTTTCAAAAGCTATATAGGCGAGAAAATTGCCAGTCATATATTAATAGAGTCCAAGAAGGATATGATCTTAGCTGGTAGAGTCTATGTTTCTACTATTATTATGTTTATGATTTTACATAAAGCCTCCGAGTTCGATTTAGAATCTACGATTTTGATAATCTTAGGCATCAAAGCTTATCTATCTTGATTGCACTCTCTGTTTACCTTATCTTCCAACCGTCAATCCACGAGTAGGCGCACCATTTCCTTTGCCTCTGAAGCCGATCTCTGATTTTACCATCCTTCTATTGTTACCACTCTCTGTACACAATAGAAGGTTCCTATCATTATTGTTACCTTTCAGATCCAGTTCCTATCATTATTTTTTTAAAAAAATCCAGTTGTCACTTTTTAAACCCAAATAATATATTCTGAAGATCGAATAGACCAAACTGAATTACCCGAAAGCCGAAACGACTGAACGATGATGGAAATGAAATGGCAATGATCTCACACTCTGATTTGAATTCCCTGCACGAAACTCGACAAGAATCTAGTAGACGCCGCCCGGCGCCGGGGCAGCTCGCCTCACCATGTGGGCACACCGCACGGCCGTCTTCTATCTCGAACGATAAAAGAAGCGAAGCGAAGGAGGCATGTCCAGTGTCCAGGGGCCCCACCACGGCCAGCTTCCAAAGAGAGCGAGGAGAGGACTGAGCAGGTCGAAGGGAAGGGAACCAAAGCAGCTGGAGCTGGTCACTCTCACTCACGTTGGGAAGGCAGCTCCCCCACCCAGCCCCATGCGTGGTCCTACAAAAGCGCGGCAGATTTGCTTTGAACTCGCAAAGACAAAGAGCAAAGAGCAAAGCTATCAGGAAGCCACAGAGATAGATGGAGAGAGAGATTAAAGAAGAGCTAGCGAGCAAGGAAAGCGAAGCGAGCAAAGTGCCGAGCAACGAAAGAAGAGAAGCGAGCGAGGACGGAGGACGTAAGAATGTTTACAAAACCAACAAGCAGGATCCGATCCATGTCATGTCACAGATACCCACACTCCACGCCACGCCACGCCACGCCACGCCACGCACTGTGCATGTCTTCCTCCGATCCCAGCTGGGATCATTGATCGCCACCTGCGTTGGCATCCTTCCTTCGTCATCAGGCTGCTCTGCTCCGCCCTCCTCCCCTTCCAGCCGGCTGCTCTGCTTTTCTGCGCCACCGGCTGCCTCATATAGCTCGGAGCTCACTCAGCTAGCCCTGGTAGTGCCTCTGCTTGGCATTGGCAGAGCGACAGGCGACGCCATCGCTAGCGTCTGTTCGTCGTGAGAGCGAGAGCGTGGATTTGGATTGGAGGCGGTGCACTGCTGGGAGAAGAAGCAAAGCCAGAGGGAGCGCGCGCTCTCTATATGGGAGCAGGGCCGGACAGGTCGCCGGGGGCTGTGGAGTGCTGCGGCAGGCTGCTAGCGTTCGTCTTCTTCCTGGTCTGCGCTTGCCTCCTGATGGCCATGGTGGCGACGGACAGCGGAGCCGGAGCGAGCTTAGGGTCGTCGTCGTCGTCGAACGCCGCGACTTCTGCCGCCGCCATGACGAAGGGCGGCTCGCCGGCGTGGCGTTCTGGCGGACACGGTGGCACGGCCGACGCAGACGCGTTCCGGAGCAGCGAGAGGAGGATCCCCAAGGGGCCCGACCCTATTCACAACAGGTACGTTGATGAGTGCATATGCATCCATGATCCACGCACTTTTGCTTCTCAACAGTTTTTCTGTCCATGCATTGGTACTACATAGAAAATGGAAAGTTATTTTTAGTACCAGTAGGTTTCAATTTATCTTACTACATTACAGGTGCTCTGCCCAAACTGACAGTTCACTCTTACAGTGAACATATGACCATGGTGAATGAATCTATATGTTTTCTCAGAGGAAAAAGAATATATGTATACTGTCTCGAAGAAATTTACAAATGACAGGCACATTTAAAAAATCCTTAGCTCCTAGCGTGAGCTTTGTTGGTACTTCCCTTTTGCTGCTCTAGAAGCAGAGGAATTCCTAACAGATTTAGGAGTTCTTTATAGTGAAACATACGTCCATAGTCTGTTGCATTGAGGAGCTCTTGGATCCTTACCTGTAAGTTTTAGCAAAGCAGACTGAACAACAAAACGAGGGTACACTTCTGAGCAAAGCAACACATTTGCAGAAGCCACTTTACTGACAGGAGAAGCACTACTATTGTTAGCAATACCCACACGGTCATACCTAAGCTGCCTTCTAGTACTGGGACCTTACTTGTCCACCTTGGCCTTGCTTTTGGGCTCAGCTAGCTTGACCAGACCAACTGTACAGTACAACTAGGAGGATTTTATCTGGGGACAAATGATTAGCAAGGCAGTGCAGTCGTTGCTGTACCTCACAAGGAAAGAACTGCCTTCCTATGTCAGTCAGAGGCACAGTTCACTGAATCACTGCACTGTTTCGCCCTTTTTTTTTCCCTTTTGTGAAAGAAACGCAGCTTATATAGATATAGTAGATGATGACAGCCACATAGTAGTTAACTATTAAACACGTAAAAACGTATTAGGTCCGCCCTGCTTGAACACCTGATGCTCACCTTCGTTCTCCCATCTCCCCGGTTGGGAATGTGCCTCCTGCAGGCGTGCCGGGAAGACGACGATCGCGCCGCGCCAGAGAGACTAGCCGGAGGCCGGGGACAGCGACAAAAGCTACCACCGGAAGGTTCCACCGGCGCTCATCGTCCTGCAGCAGCGACCGTTTGGATGGGAAGGATGAGCTACCTGACATGCAGTTCGTTAGCCGCGCTGAAGATGAGATTTGTGCAAAGAGGCCACACAGGGGATTTTGGTGATTCTGGGGGTATGTATAAATTAAACCTGCAACCTACCCTTGCAAGATTAATTAATTTTCTGCGTTTTCTTTTTTCATTTCACCGACGCGGTGAGTGAGGTTGATCGACATTCTTCCGAGATTTTGATTTCAATCTGTGCTATTAATTCCATTTCTGCTTCTGTAACCAAGTTGTGTGTGTGTGTGTGTGTGTGTAAGAAATACAGAAAACCGAAGCTGCCGAATTGGGCAGCGTCCTTTGCGTTGTGTGCCATGGCCCATGGTGATTGTACATGCAGCGCTGCGCTCTGTGTAAACCATCAGGTTGTTCGATTGAGATGGCTGTACAGCCGCAGCGGCTGCGACTGCTTGGTTTGTATGGGAGGCAACTGTTGCTGCTAAACACGCATCATGCGCAGTCGCTCCTCGCTCGCACACTGGAGAAAGCGAAAGAGGCCACCTGTGGATACTAAAGCAAAGCATCGATGTGCACGGCTTGTGTTTGTGCGAGTGCGCGTGTGCCCTGCCGTACGTCAGAGCGTGCTTTTGCTCCTTTTACTTCTTTTGTTGCAGGCAGGCTACTATACACCCCTTCTTCTTTTTTGAAGTGTTCGAGGAGCAAGAAAAGAACTGAACTGAACACACCTTACAGTACGAAATCCGCACCATCGCCTCGGCCTTATTCTCCTGCCACGTGTACCCCTGCCTCCCACGCTCGCGACCCCCTCCTCCCTCCATCCCAGGCGGCAGCGGGCACGAGGCGGCAGGCGCACCCAACGGGCGGCGTGCCGGCGCGGCCAGCGCCTTCCTCTCTCTCTCTATCTCCCTCACGACGTGGCGCCACACCGGCCGGCCCCGAGCGCGGCGGCCTACCCACGCTGTGCCCGGCCGTCGACCCCGGCCATGGGCGCCCCCCAGCATGACAACACGCGACGCGGCGCGGGCGGACCCCGCTGGTGCCCGCGGCCGCCGCAACCCCGCCCCGACGCAGGAGGCGCGCCGGCGCAGACACGGCCCCGCTCGGGCGGCGCACCGGTGCGGGAAGGGACGAGGGCGGCCCGCGTCCCCCCGGAGCGGCAGCCATAGCAGCCCGGCCCCAGGCGCGCGCGATGCCTCCGGCACGGATCCCCGGCGCGGGCACGCCGCAGCGCCGCAGCCCAGGCGCCGGCGTGCACTAGGCCACTGCCTCGACCGGATCCAGGTAGCCGCTGCCGGAGAGCCCGGCGCGTGAGCCTCCACCCTGTGCTTGCCCCAAACCGCGCCATGGACGCCATGCCCACGCTAGGCCGCTGCCGGAGAGGCTGGCGCGTGACCATCCACCCTGTGCTTGCCGCGCCGCCGGTGTCCCTCTCCCTCACCACCCTAGGCCATTGGCTGTTCCTCCCTCCTCCGCATCCCCTGCTTGATTGCACGAAGCCCATGTAGCAGCCGTCGACCATCAACTGCAGGTGTGACCTCCCGGCCTCCCCCAAAGGTTTGTCTTTGCCACTGCTGCTCCTCTGCTTGTACTGCTCTGGCCTACGGAGTAAGAAACAGTAGCTTGCAAGGTGTTTGATAAAATGCCAAACAGGACTCTGGAAGCAGATTCATTGTGGTCCAGCTATCGACAATTGTGGTGACCATCGCGCGGTGGAAAGGCGACAGGAACAACGCTTGAGGCGTCGTGTGGGCGCCTCCGAGACAACCCTGCCCGCCGCAAGCTGCCCTGCCTCTCGCCTGCACTGCTCCAGCATGCTGCGAGCCTTCGACTGCTACCTCGTACTTCCAGTGATCTTACGGATGGAATTCTTGCAATCAAGGATAAAAAGGTCTGTTCCTCTATGATGTTTCTGAGGATCATATAGCACGCTATGTATCTATTACTAAGAATCTTGCTATTCGCCTGCCTTTATGTGCTGTAATCTAATATAGTTTGAAATGCAAATAGGATTACGAAAAAATATGAGATGAGGTCACATAAGGTACCTGATTTTCAAATTTCATCATAATACCCATACTAACTACCTAAGTGAAATGTTTATATATTGCGATGTGCTAACAGACGCAAATGGCCATATCTATGCAAATTTGAAAATGAAGTTCTGATGAGTATCATGATTCTGTACTTATATGCCCAGGATGATCATTCAGATAGACAATAACCAGTGCGGTTCCAGTTACATTAAAATGAGTAAATCTTGCAGCAAGATATGACAAGGCTTTGTTTCCATGATCAGGCAAAGGCAAAAGTGAGCCTTCTCAATGTTGTTTCAATATTAAATAGCGTTATTTTGCTCTACCATTCATGCATTTTTTTCCTGTCTGCAACTATTGTTGCATCAAAATCTTTCAATTTGGACAAGTTAGCACTTACATGGAATGGTCTCTTGGGATCTACCAGCAGCATTAAAATAATAGAAGAAAGACTTTTTTTTCCTAATCAGGAGTAATTGTTTTTAGAATAGCTTCAGGTTCTTCATAATCTGGAGGAGACCAATTGTATTTGCTCCTCTTCGAGGTGTTTTTTCCTCGATGCTGCTCATGCGACATGTTTTTGGGTTACTGAATGACGTCGGCTGATCCACACCTAGGAGAGTGACCTTCCTCTGCCTGCTGCAATGTAAGGTTGCCTATGCATGTTATCTACCACTTGCTCCTCGCTTACTGGATCTCAAGCCCATCTTAAGGAGGCATTAGTGCATAAGAAATACTCAGCACTATGCATGTGCCTCTCTTGAAGACGGTGAAGAAAACTCCAGAATTTGTTAGGTTGCACTCTTAATACATATATCCTTTTAGCTTCACATATTACCTTTCCCTATGAAAGCCTTGAGCGCCAATAAAACAGGGAACCACATAGTTTCAAGAGAAGCAAGAACACTACGCAGCACCATGGGCTGGCACGCTATACGTTGGGCGCGGCAAAGCCGCGCCTGGCTTTCTAGTGAGTTCGAAGCAGCCACCGGCTTGTTGGCTCCGACAGTAGTACCACACCGTGTTATTTTAGGGGAAAAAATACAGAACCATTAGATCAGAACAGGCCTAGTGCGTGCGTGTCCAGCCGGCAGGCGGATCACCGCGGCAGAGTGCGGTGCAGACGCTTGCGAGGGCGGCCCGGCAGTACTACAGCGCAGGCCTCGTGGGATCGACGCGGTGGTGGGCGGGCGAGGCTGGTTTCGGCGTCCTGGGCTGTGAGTGTCTTGCGTTGCTGCGTTCGGCGCCACACGAGAGTTGAGAGCGCGGCTAGGCCCAGTCCAGCCCTTGACGAGGAAAACAGCAGTGCACGCGCGGCCCAAACCCAAGGCTTGTGCCAACAAACACTACTGCCCGCCCGCACGGGCGGCTGTCAGTTTTAGGTCTCCTAGCAACAGTTACGCCCTCTAAAAAAAAAGCAACAGTTACGCGATGTTTGGCAAATAGGTCACGAGAGGTGGGACTGGGACAGGGAAACGGATCAATTGTTAGATTAAATGAGGTGCAAAGAATAGAGTTATCATGGGAATTGTGCTGGTCAAATTTTCTCAACTTTGATTAGGTTTATAGAAAGTACGTGCAACGTTTATATCTCTAAATAAGTTTATTATATAAGTATATTCACCGATCTACCTAATTATACTAATTATGTACCATAAATTTTAATATTTTATTAAATATATTTGGTCAAAGTTAAAAGTTGCTGACTTTTTGAGAAGCGAGAATGACTTTTTTTTAGACAGAGGGAGTAGGATGCAATATTACCTTTGGAGTGTGGGATATCATTTCTCTATCCTATTTGCCAGGGTTTCTGAAGAGAGAAAAAGCAACAGTTAGGGACTTTGGAATGCGATAATATTTTTTGTTCGGGCTTGCTAGCGCTCGGACGTCCGGACGCCCGCACCTATAGCCGTCTCCCACGCCGTTTTTATAACACCCTAAATGTTAAGCATGCATTAACATTTGCAAATCATTAGCATAATCATCATTATACATTCATAAGCATCACATGAAATATAGAAACTTGAAACATATGAAACATGTGCATGAAATATAGATGTTGCATTGCCTGTTTTTTTCACTAGATTAAGGTTAGTTTGATGCTTGTTATGCTTGGTAAATGTTTGTTTGAGTGATTAGACAACTTATAAATGTTTAGCAAACATTTTGGAGCAAGTTTTGTATTCAAAAATTTCTCAAATTTTGCTTTTAAAAATAATCTAGAGAAATGAGTTTTTGATTTAAAATAGACTTTAAATCCCTATTTCAAAATCTATTTGGAATAACGAAATGTACCTTAAAGTAATGTTGTATAGAATAAAATTTTGGACAACTTTTGTTTTTGGTTCAACTTGTGAAAATGAATTTTTGTTGCTAAAAAATGTACATTTATTGCTGTTCTTCAAAAATAAAAAGAAAATCATTTTTCTTTGGTTATCGGGTCGCGCCCCTCCTTTCTCGGCCCATGGCTGAAGCCGGCCTGTCCCACCTCCACCCCGCGCTCGCCCCCTCCCACGCGCGGACGCCAGCCGTCCCGACCGCGCTCAGGCCACGGCCGCCGCGTGGCGGCCGTGCGCCAGCGACGTCGGCCGGGTGGCTCCCGCGGGCCCCGCTATAGCCGCGTCACACCTTCACCCTGCGCCGAGCCGCTGCTCCCTCCCTCAGCTCTCCATTTCCTCCTCTTTCTCTTCTCGCTCGCAGCGCAACCGCAAGCTCGCCACCGTAGCTCGCCGCCGTCGAGCACCCTCGCTGCTCCACCCGAGCCAAATACCGCGTGGCTCTAGCTCCGCCTCGACCTTCACCATCCCATGCACACGCCCTCGCCCGCATTCTCGCCAGGGTAATGCCGATTGGGCGTTTTCTTCTCCGCCACTGGCGTGGTGGCCGCCGTGCCCGGCCACCGTGGTTGGAGCCCTCCACTTCTTCTCTTCCTCCTTCGCAGGCTACGCGTCCGCCTTCACCTCGCGGAGCTCGCGCGTGCCTCGTTAGCCGCCACCGCTGCTTGCTCCGGGCGGCCACCTGTTGACGGTCCTTAAGTATCAAATATAATTGTCAACTAAACATGGAAAAGGATCAATATGCACCAAACATCTAGAATTAGGGTTTTATCTGACAGAATTCCACGAGTTTTGGTGTTTATCTATTTCTGCAGGGAGTTATCAGATAATATGGAAAAGAGGTCCACATGTCGGGTTAATGACGGGAAAATTACTTGGCACGCAATTATCTTACATCTAGAAGACTCCAGAAGCCACGGGAACGAACGGGAGCCGTAACGGGCCAGGACACAGGGCGCCCGCCCTGTGCCCTAGGGCGCCCGCCCTGCCCCTCGGGCCAATCAGCTTCTGCCTCGCGGATTATGCTCCACCGCCTCTCTAGATCAAGGAAAACCGTCCGTTCTAAGTCGGTTTGATCCGACGGTCCAGATTCATTTGAAAGGGCTATATAAGCAAGGCACCACCACCCCAGGGGGGAGGAGAAATCATTATCAGAGGAAGCCAGAAAAGTTAGGGTTTAGGAAGTTCTCTCCCGCAGAGAATTAGAAGTAGCTACTCCATTGTTCTTCAAGTCTTATAGGTTTGATTAGATAGAATTAGAGAAGTAGAGCATTCAAGCTCTGGATTTCGGATCTTCATCAATAAAGATTGATATTATTTCATATCATTCTCTACTACTTTATTCTAATTGCATTATGTCTCTGTTTATTATGTTCTTAGTTTACTCTAGTTCTATAATTGATATAGTTATGATTGATAATGAGTTTATGTATGAGTTTGCAAAGCGCTTAGCTCTTACCTCGAGGGAGTTAAGTGGTAGATCATATGTGGGCGTGGTGCTTAGATATTATTTACCTGCAAATGTATCCTATTGCCCGGGTTGTGTGGTAGTTCGCGATAGTGACAGCTTCGTTGATTCTTATATAGTCCACCCTCCATTGATAGGACAGGCAGAATTTGTATTGCGGAGTAAGTCTTACTATATTCTGATTTACTTTAGCAATGTTCCTTATACATAAATAAAGAGTCTTTTATGCTATATATGATCTTGTAGAATGTTTAGAGTAGATTGTGACTTAGTAGATAGTAGATACTTAGAATCCATTCTCTAGCTAATCCGACGTCACCTTATATCAATATGGAGTAGTCTATTTCTAATCGCTGTGTTATTTACCCATGAGCTTATAATTCATTATCTTTATTTATGGCTTACCCCCTGCCAAAGCAAGTGACTGTGTGACGAGTTTCTCATTAGTAATCATGTTTAGCAAAGTTGATCTCTAGTCTATGTCATTCTACACCTGCTTTCACCGTTCTCTTAAGCAAAATATAAATAACGATACCCGGAATACTTTTCCTGGTGAAATGCTACAATGAGGTATTTTATCTGTGCGCTTGCGGATAGAATAGATTATCTTCTAAAGAGCCCTTTACATTTATAAATACCTATGTACACTCTGGCACCATGCTGGGGATGACAACCTAGTATTTAAGTGGTGTTAGTAAGTGTCAACACCACCGTGCGCCAGCGCCGCCGTGTCGCCATGCACGCCAACGAGCGTGCT